>JAGSMP010000251.1:0-140000 GCA_029286625.1 Parnassius orleans | reverse complement strand
AGGTTATGTTTTTCAAAGAGCGAAGGATCGACTGAGAAACTATACCAAAGTAGTCGACTCCTTTCAGTTAGGAAACTAAAATATATGATCCCGTTAAGGCTACAAAAAGAAGGCACATAATAGTAGATGTCCCGAAATCAAACACTACTTTTGCTAGCACGCAGTATATTGCTCGTTCGGCGTATCTTTATAAAAGTATTAACAAATACCTAAATATATATTTTAAAACATACTTTGAATGTAAAAGGCTTTTGCAAAACTAGTTAGAAACGAAAACCTATGAGGAAACAGAAGTTTTACTAGACAAAGTAAAATAGAATATCCACATTATTGTAGAGTGTATTTCAGACCTAGGGGAGATTGCGGCTTCGTGCTGCAACCTCCGATCACGAGACATTGTCATAGGGCTAGTGCACATTCACAAACACAAACACAATCACGCACACACACACACACACACACACACACACACACACACACACACACACACACACACTTAAATATTTTTATATGCATGCACTGTGTAAATATTTGAAATGATCCTATATCATAGACTAAAGTTTTAGTATTATTGTTGAACTGCTTTAAAACTGTCAGATTAGTAATAATTGTAAATTTAAGGAAGAGCGCCCCCTAACACAGGCTCTTTAGCTTAAAAGGGGACTCCGGTCACCATTTAGTTTAAAATTGTATTGGTTTAAGAAATAAACTTATTATTATTGTGGGGTATCTATATAGTTTTCTCATCTGGTTGGGCTGTATAAATATATAAATGCATAAAAGTACATAAATTATTATTATGGGGTATATAGAGTATTCTCATCTGGTTGGGCTGAATAAATAAATAAAAGGTCATGATAAATATACATAAATATATATATATATATATATATATATATATATAATATACTAACACAAATAAATAAATAATACATAAATAAATAAAAGCCCAACCAGATGGATGCCTCGGCAGGGGAGACCAAACGGCCGAGGTTAGGGAAAGGAAAGAAACCGGCGGACGGTGCGAGCGGTATCGAGGCACCGCCTTCTGCATTGAGCCGGAGCGGTCCGTCACGGAGTGCCAGTCGCCTCAGATGACCCGAGAGGCTGACTGGGATTAACCCGTTCGCAGAAACGACTACAGGTATAATTTCCGTCGGCAGTCCACCCCACATGTCGGTCACCTCATGAGCCAGGTCCAGATATTTTGTTCGTTTATCTGTTTCGGCTTTCACGAGGTTCTCATCATACGGAATGGTAATGTCAACCAAAATATCCTTGACTGTGCCCGGTCCATCAGCACAATATCAGGCTTATTCGCAAGAATAGTACTGTCTGTGATGATGGCCCGGTCAATGAAACCTGGTGCGGTCATTTTCGAGCACGGTTTCCGGCAAGTACTTATAATAAGGCAGTTTCGATCCACGAGACCGTATTTCAGAGCGAGCTCTGGTGTAGAATCCTGGCTACTAGATTGTGTCTGTGCAAGTACTCAGAGTTAGAAAGAGCCAAACAACCGGAGATGACATGCCTAAGTGACTCACTGGGATGGCGACAAGCTCGACAGACGTCGACAGCGCCATTAATTACGGAGGCTGCACTTCGCGATTATGCATGGTGAGAGCGCTTAAAAAGCCGCGCCCACCATGTTTCCGCGGCAAGTACAGCCTCATTAGTGACGATCTCGGATGATGCATCCTGTGGGACGTCATAGTAGTGCGGACTTTTCTATCCAGGGCGTTAAGTTCAGTTTGAGTCCACCTAAGTATACAAAGGTACAACAGGCATGACCAACCGTTATATGTGTGTGTCTTATTCACACCGGACAAAAGGCTGTTAATCACTTTGGTCAAGTGCGCATAAAACACATCGCAAACTGACTGTTTCATACCCGCCTCATCGATACCGATGTTCTGTGACATACCCAGGTATCGGTATGTTTCAGCCTCGGAAAGGGTCCTTAAGTTGATGGGCATAGATAAGTCTATGCCCTCAGAGTTAACAACCCTTCCCTCTCAACATGGAGGACCGCATGCTTATCCGTCCCCAGCTCCATTCTAATAGAATTACTAAAATCACAAGTGATGTTTAGCAATTCCATAAGATGGGAGCGACTGGAGGCGAATTACTTGAGATCATCCATATAGAAAAGGTGGGTTACTTTTGCACCTCCTTTCCGAAGCTGAAATCCCCTCCCGGAGTCCTCCAGTAAGGTTCTGAGAGGGTTCAGGTTAAGGCAAAACCAGATTGGACTCAAACAATCGCCCTAGAAGATACCCGTTCTTATCCTTATGCGGCTTTCCGCATCCGTCATCCGCTCGCCTAGATGACAGAGGATTGTACTCCACAGCCCCATACACTGCCCGAGGAAGTTTCTAACTGTACAGTCAACCTTGTACAGCTCGAGGACCCTCTTTAGCCATGTATGGGGTACCGAGTCAAATGCCTTTCTATAGTCTATCCAGGCGGCGGAGAAGTTCCGACGGTTGCGTTTTGACCACTTTGCCAATGACCGCGTCAATGAGGAGTGGTTTCTTGGTTCCACGACCACCGCCCCGACATCCATTCTGAGCACGCGACATCACCGGATTTAAATCCAGGTGACGAATGATTCGCGTACTCAAAATGGATGTCAGTGTCTTATATATGGTGGGTAGACACGTAATGGGGCGGTATTTGCTCGGGTCTGTGGAATCATGGTCTTTAGGAACCAAATGAGTGATCCCAGTAGTGAAGAGGCTCGGGAGCGACTTTTGGTCGAGAGCCTCTTGAAACTGTCGGGCGAGCACAGCGCGACCACGAATCCCTTCAGTCAGTAGTGATGCAGTCCGTCAAGTCCCGGACTTTTCCAGTTCGGGGCCCTACGGACCGCCTCAGCTACGTCATCCGGCGTTATGATGACAGGGTTCATGGGCGTAACACTCGCACACTGACTCGCCACAACTTCCGTCCAAGGGCCCTCGCTGTGGTTTACGGGCTCTGAGCACAAGCCGCGCCAGAATGCGACAGTGTCGGCCTGATTCGGTGCTGGGCCCGTTCCACGTACCATTGGTCGCTCCAGTGATTCATAGAGCCTCTTCTCATCACTCTGGTAGAGGCGATTCTGGTTGAACCGTATCGCCCTCTCGGTATATCGCCGAATCTGCTTTTATTTTTATTATTATTTATTTATTTAATTATATATTATTATTATTATTTATTTATTTAATTGATTTTATATTCTCGGCAAGCCGGATAGAGCTGATAACACGGGCCTAAGCCAAGTGATTATCAGTTGGATTAAATACGGTCACGTGTAGAAGATTGCACAGAAAATGGTGGCGTATTTGTGTTTTGATCTGGGTTTTCTGGTTCACATTGCAGAAACTTTCTAACGAGTCTGCATGTGTCTAGTATCGCGGCCTTCTGCAGCAGATGATAGGTATTTGGAGGTAAGTTGAGGGAATTAGGGGGACTGGTGAAGTTGTTTCGGTATTACTCCTGTTGTAGATAATACTATTGGTACTATTGTAACTTTTTGCAGATACCAGAGTCGGGCTACTTCATCTTTTAATTCAGTGTATTTGCTCAGTTTTTCTGCTATTGTTGTCTGCAAGTTATGGGTATTTGGTATAGCAATATCTATTAAATATCCAGTTTTGTTTATCTTGTTTATAAGTGTAATATCTGGTCTATTGAAATGGATTGTCCGATCGGTAAGAATGGCGCGGTCAAAATATAGTTTTGTTGAGGGGTTCTCTAATACAATTTCTGGATTGTATTTGTAGTATGGTGTAACGGAATCTATAAGTTTGTACTAGTGTGCTAATTATTGGTGTATAATGTTGGCTACTTGATCGTGTCTATGTTTGTAGTCTGTTTGGGTTATTGACTTGCACGCGCCTGTGATATGCTGAATCGTTTCTGGAGAGCTATGGCATTTCCTACATGTGTCCTTATTTAAATTCTTTATGATAAACTTTCTGTAATTTTTGGTTTCAACTACCTGGTCCTGTATAGTAAGCATGAACCCTTCAGTCTCCGGGAAGAGTTCGCCTCGATTCAACCACGCGTTCGACGCCTCTTTGTCGACATTTATCTGGCGTAATTCTTGGCGATGTCTTCCGTGTAGAGATTTCTGGCTCCATTCTAAAAGCTCGATTTTGTCGTAAATTACTTTCTCATTTTTTCTGTTCAGTTGCATCTTTTAAATTTAGAGGTGTTAAGTTTTGGTCGTTTTGTGATATTATTTTATGAAGAATAGAGGTTTCGGTTTTTGAAAAAAAGAATTGTCTAAGTGCTTTTATCTGTCTATTGTGTAGGTTTAGGATATCAATTAGTCCTCTATCTCCTTCTTTCCGCGGCAGTGTTAATCTGCAGGCATGATCGTGGGTTGTGTTTATGGAATTTGGTCATTGTGTGTATTAATTTTCGTTGAAGGTTTTTCAGGTCGGTTTTGGTCCAATTGATTATCCCAAAAGAATATGTGAGGACCGGTATAGCGAAGGTGTTAATTGCTTTGATAGTATTTCGAGAATATAGTTACGTTTTCAGAATTATGTTTAGTCTGTGTTGAAATTGTAGTGTTAATTTTTGTTTAGTTTCTTTATAGTGTATCTATCGTGATTGTGTGTAGCCTAGGTATTTATAGCTATCTTGTTCCTCTAAGTGTTTTGGTGTTGGTAATTCTGTCCTGCTCTAATTGAATTTATTTTACGTTTATCTATGCCGAATTCCATTTTAATATCGTTTGAGAATTGTTCTGTCAAGTTTGCTAATTCATAGAGTTGAGTCTCACTTTTGGCGTATAGTTTAATATCATCCATATACAACAGATGATTTAAATCTATTTTTTAAATTTCATTTTGTCCTTCGGTAGTTGTATTTTCTAACGGGATTCCTAAAATAGTTGCGTTTAATATATTAGATAGGGGATTTAGAGCAAGACAGAACCACAGTGGGCTTAAAGCATCTCCCTGAAAGATCCCTCTCTGAATTTTATTGGGATGGTATCTACTATTTTGGTAGGGGAAGTTAGTCTTAATACAGTGGTCCAGGTTGTCATCATGACCTTTTGGAATGTTACTATAGTTGGATGTATCTTGTATATATATATTATTACATTATCACATATATTGTCACAAAATTATAATATTATAAATATAAATACAATCTATATAAATATTATTATTTCGAGCATTATCCACCGCGGCGAGGAATCCTAAGCCATCGGTGAAGTTAGCATCCAAAGATAGGAACCTTCTTACTATTCGAGCTGTATTTAATAAGGCCGATTTTGAATCAATCCTTCAGCCACTTGCCCAACCTAACTTGGACAGATAATCGTCCATATTTTTACCGATAAGCCCATTGACTGATACAACTATTGGTACAATAATAGTAGAATCAATCGTTCTCCATAGCGACAATCTCGTGAGCTAAGTCGATATATTTTATTTTTATCATTCTCTGCTTTCACGAGATTCTCGTCATGAGGAACACTGATATCATTATTATTGCCAGTGTAGTTCGGTTCTACCACCAATGTCAGGTTTATTTGCCACTATAAACCTGTTCGTGATAATTGACCGATCCCAGTACAACGTGACACTTCTATTTTCAAGGACTGGCTTTGGTTCATACTTATAATATGGAACGTCCTGTTGAGTAAAACCAAATTTAATGGCAAGCTGCTGGTGTATTATTCTATTACTTGGTTATGTCTGCAATACTCACCATTCGATAGTTGTGAACAACCGAACAATATGTCTGAAGGACTCTCCAGGGCGATGACATGCGCGACATACGTCAACCGTGCCGTCCCTCAAAATGTACTTCCGGTAGTTGTTCGTTTTGATTTCTTCGTCTTGTATTGCACAGATAAAACCTTCAGTTTCTGCAAAAAGGTCACCAAACTGTAACCAATGTACTGATGCAACCATGTCTACATAAGGATTAGTCAATGTTTTAAAAAATCGACCATGCAGTTGCTTGTCATTCCAAACTTTTTTGCGTTCATCTATAGTCATAGTATGAGCTCTCTGCCAGTCTTTTGCCGACATATTAAGGGGTTAATGATTTGTCATTAATCACTACGTGACCATGAATGCGTGATGTGTCTTTTTTTTAATAAAATAGTCTCTGAGGTTGTATACTTCACGGTTGTGTAGGTTTTTAATGTTAATAAACCCTGTCCACCATCTTTCTTGGAAGATACAACCTCATGACAGATGATCGCGGTAGCATTCTGTGTGTAGTCATTAATGTATGGACTCGTCTATCCAAGGCATCCAATTCCGTTTGAGACCATCTTGTAACACCAAAAGTATAAAGAAGGCTAGGTATTACCCAGGAGTTATATGCTCTAATTTTGTTTCCGCTGATAAATGACTTTTGATAACTTTTTAAATCTTGACATAAATTTTGCTTTTGAATTTTCTTTAATATTTTTGTCATTAATTCCTAGCGCTTCCGCCATGCCCAAGTATTTATAGGTTTCTGTTTCAGAAAGAGAACTAAATGTAAATCATTTGTATTTCAAAATTATTGAATTTTTAATTTTGCCTCTATTTTTATTAATGACAGCACATTTATCTATTCCAAATCCATTCTAATATCATTGTTGAAACTATGTGTTAATTTCAACAATATAGTAGATCACTCTCTTTGATGTGAAAAGCTTGAGATCATCCATGTAAAGTAGATGTGAGATGGGTGAGTTTTCCGAAACCGAAACCCTAATCCGGATTCTCAATAGCAGTGCTTAAAGGATTTAGGGCTAAATGAAACCAAGTTGGGCTCAAACTATCGCCCTGAATATACCCCGCTTAATATTTATAGAGTCTATCGAACTACTTTGCCACTACCTGGTAGGTTTAGGACAGTGTTCCACTGACCCATTAATTTACTTAGAAACTTACAAATTTTGTCATCTATTTTATATATTTCCAAACTCTTTAGCCATGAATGTGGAACAGAGTCATATGCCTTTTGTAATCCACCCAAGCGGCAGACATATTTTTGCGATTACGAAAGACTTGTCGGCAAATAGCTGTGTCAATGAGAAGAAGTTCTTTACAACCACGTGACCTTTTCCGACATCCGTTCTGTGCAGTTGAAAAATGTTATTATTTTCCAAATGTTTATAGATCTTGTTATTTAAAATTGCAGTTATTAATTTGTATACAGTTGAAAGGCATGTTAGGTCGGTAATTTTAGGTTCCGTGGTGTTTCCATTTTATATAGTAAGTGGTAATACCAGTTGTGTAGTCTTGGGAGCTCACAGCACTTCATGGCTTCTGAATCTGTGCAGCCAAACACGCGTGGCTACTTGTTATCCATTTCAGCCAAAGTTGTGTATACCATCTGGTCCAGGGATTTCCAATTGTGTAATCTGTGAGTAATTGAGTATACGTTCAGCAGTAATTGAGATAGAACCCATGCTAGCCAAATTAGAATACGTACGTTCGGTTGCACGAATCCATCTGCCTTCATCATGAGAAACTTCACTAGACCATATACTTTTCCAACCGACATTCATTTAAGCTTGGCTGTCATGAGTAAACTGTTAGTTGTAGTGTTCTCCCAAGACCGATACATCCACTTTGGTTACTTTTCGAATGTGCGATTCTGGAAGTATCGCTTAGATCTTTCTGAATATCGTCTAATACGGTTAGCCCATGCTTTTAACTTTGTTTTAGCGTATCAATGTACTCAGTAATTTTATCCGGAAAATGGGGATCTAATTGGCAATATTATTTTCATTCGCGATTTGATTTACTAAAGTTATTATTTTTTTTTACGTCTGTTACCTGTTTGGTAGCTTATTAGTTTTCCTATAATTTATGCGAGTATTGTCAATTCGTGTTTGAATTCTTTTGTTTCATTTAGGTTCTGTATTATTTTTCTTAAAATTATGTACTGAAATGACAGGAATTTTCATTATCATACATACAACACAACAACAATAAAGAAGAGACATAGTTTCCAAAATTGACATTTTTTCAAAATAATCTTTACATAGAATATTCATTGATGTTACTGTTAATATAGTTTTTTTGTTGTTAGAAGTTTAGGTAGTTTCGGTCATTTTCTATAGGTATATTTTATATTCCAGAAGGAAACATTCGAAAGTCCTTCATATATTCGCTGTCCTGGGAACTCACATCTATATCAAACAATTTTGCTCTACTTTTTCGTTGTCTAAGTTAGTAATATTTATATTATGGTTATTATTATAGGAAAACATTTCTGTTCTTAGCTCTTTGGTTAGTTCTGACTGCATATACGGGCCGAAGCTAAAATGCAGCGTGTAGTGAGTATTTATGTAGATGGGGGTGTAGGTAGCTATTTCATTTCTTCCAATTGCATGAATTTTCTTACAATTCGACAGGTATTTAAAATTGCGGCCTTTTGGAGTATAATGTACGTTGAGTCTTTCAGGTCTATTAATTTGAGGCTATGGTGGAGATGGTTGGGTATGACACCGTAGTGGAGACGACTATGGGTACTATATAAACTTTATTTTGTCTCCAAATTCTGGTCACTTCTTTAAGCTCTGCATATTTGCTTATCTTCTCACCTATTGTTTTTTGTAAGTTATGTGTGTTGGTATTGCAATATCTATTAGGTGATTTTACTTTCTTTATCCTGTAGTGTTATGTCTGGTCTATTATAGTGAATGGCCCGTCGGTAAGTATGGCGCGGTCGTAGTAAAGTTTGTGTGTAGGATTTTCTAAAATAGTTTGTGGAGTGTATTTGTAGTAGGCCGTGTTTGTGTCTTGTATAAGTTTATGTTTGAGTGCTAGTTTTGATGAATGATGTTTGCTACTTGGTTGTGTCTGTGAGTGTAGTCTTTATGTGTAAGAGTTGTACATGCTCTCATATATGTTGTATTGTCTCTGGTTGGGTGAAGCACTCTGCATTTATCGTTGGTTACTGTGGAGTCTTTAATGACATATTTCCTGTAGTTCTTAGTGTTGATGATCTGGTCTTGTATTGCGATGATAAACCCTTCAGTTTCCTAGGTTGCCAATTTTAAGCCATTTATTTGATGCTACTGTATCTACATGTGGTTGTTCCAGGTCATGTGGGTCGTCCGTGCAGAACTTTCTTTTCCAGTCCTCTAACTTTGTTTGTGGGTTATTAGTGTTATTGTGTTGTGTGTCTGTGTGTTCATTTAGGTTAAGTGGAGTGTAGTTAAAATCATTTAGGCTACGGCTTTATGAATGTCACTAGTGCAGATTTATTGTGAAAGAATGTTTTGAGGTTACTAATTTGTTTCTGCAAAGGTGTTGAATGTCTATTAGGCCTCCTCCATTTTGTCGTTTGATTGTGAGTCTTTCATTGCGGATTTAGGTGTAAATTATTGTGTTTGGTAAGTGTGGTGTGTGTTCTTTCTATTTGCTGTATGTCAGTTTTAGACCATTTAATCACTCCAAACGAGTAGGTTAATATTGGGATCGCGTACGTATTTAATGCTTTAATAAGATGTTTTCCAGCGAGATGTGTTTTGCATACTGCGTTTACTCTCCGTTTGTATTCTGTATTCAGTGTGTGTTTAATTGCTGTATGATCTAGTCCTTTGAGTTGTCTGTATCCTAAATATTTATATAGATCTGTCGGTTCCATAGCTGTGATTGTATCAGTAGTGTTAATTGTGTAGTCGCCTGGTTTTATTTTGCCTCTTATTATGTGTAGTGTTTTGCATTTATCTAGTCCAAACTGCATGTTGATGTCTTTACTAAAATCTGTTGTAGTGTCTATTAATTTTTTCATTTCTTTTTCTGTTTTGAGTATAATTTAATGTCATCCATATATATGTGAGTGTAGTGTGATATCTTCTGCGGTGGTGTGTTTGAGTTTATATCCGGCTTGGCACTGATGCAGTAGATGAGACAGGGGGTTCAGTGCAAGACAGAACCATAGAGGACTCAGGGAGTCACCTTGATAAATACCTTTCCTAATAAATATCTGTCGAGTTCTTACGATATTGTCGTGGTAATTCAATTGGTGTAGTTTTCCATCGGACATGATATGATGTAAGAAGTCTATTATTTTTGGGTTTATTTTGTATATACGTAATACTTGAATTAACCAGGAGTGTGGAATACTATCAAAAGCTTTTTTGTAGTCTATGTAGGTACAATGAAGGTTTCTATTTTTTGTGGCGGCATGTTTGTGACTATTGAATCTATATAATTGTTCTTGCACCCCATGTGGCCTCGTCTGCACCCTTTGTTCTTCCGCTATTATGTTGTGGCGCTCTATGTTTATTGATTTTAGCTGTGATTGCTGAGGTTAGGATCTTGTATATTGTCGGTAGGCAATTGGTCTGTATTGGGACGGTTGTGGGAGTGTTGAGACTTCGGTAACATGTGTTATTCTGTTGCAATAAATTCAGGTATATTTGTTGTCCTAAGATTATGTCTGTTAAGTTTTTAGCGATAATTTTGTGTAATGAGTCTAGTTTTTGTACCAGTAATTATGTACTTTATCAATGCCAGGTGATTTCCAGTTGTGTAGTTTTGCTGTAATACTATTTATATCAGATTCAGATATCTCGACGAATTCCATTTCTTCTAGTGCGCTCCACTTAGATTCTTCATCTGCTATCCAACCAGCTTTATCATTATGCTGCACTTGCTCTTCCCATATGCTTGACCAGAATGTCTCCAATTGTTCTGATGTTGGTAGTTCGGTGTTGGTGTCGGTTGTTACGTCTATTTGTGGTTTCTGTAAATTTCTGTAAAAGTTTTTTTCGTTAGTAGCAAACATGGCGTTATCATTTTTGCGTTCTTGTGCCTTCTTGTATCTCCTCAGCCTATGGACTTTTAGCGCGAGCTTCTGTTTTAAAGTGTCTAAGAATTCTTCAGGTTTTCTATTGTCGTTTTCATGTCTCGTGCCTGGCCATGTTCTTAAATATTGCCTCGACTCTTTTGACTACTTTGTTAGATCTGTTATGTTGATATATTGTGTTAGGTCTACCGCAGTCAGCCTGTAATTTTCTATATCTCTTTTCGAGTCTCTGTTGCCATGGTTTTGTTTATGATTCTTGGTCTTGTGCTGTCTGTGTATTCTGTTATTTTATAATTAAGTTCTTCAGAAATGACTAACGCTGTGCAATATATCAATGTGTGTACATCTGTTGTGTGTCTTCGGATATATATTGGTTTAGTATGATACGATTAAATAAATGTACTAGATGAGACAGTTTTGGGGTGTATTTAAGTTTGGGTAGTTTTGGACGAGCTGCTGGATCCATACCTGAATATTGAGTTAGAGCGGTTTTCAGTTTGTCGTATTTTGGATGTGCGTTTCTGATAACTGATTTTGATCGACAAAGTCTCAATATCATTTTCTAGCATTATGTTATGCTCGGTTTGTGGATGTGCGATCTATACTTTGTGAGTTTGCTTGTGATTGAGTGTAAGATTGAGATTGTTTGTTATGTTGCATTTGAGAGGGTGATTGTGGTATTTGTAGAGTAGTTTGATGGTGTATGTGTTTCTGGGATAGGATTTTGATTTAAATCTTCTAACTGTGCACGTACTTCTTCTTTTAGTTGATCTATTACTTGAGATAAAAGTTTATTCCTTACTATTGTTCTTCTTTGATCGGAAAGACGTTGTTCTGTTACACTAATTTCTGGGTATTGTCTTGTAAAACGTTCATGCAATTGCTGTCTGTATGTGGTCATGTCGGTCTCTAATTTGGTGATGAAAATAGGTTCGCATGATAAATATGTTTACTTCCTTACTCCATCTCATGCGAACTCTGGTTTCAGCCTTGGTGGACGCGGGCAAGAAGGTATTTACCCCCGCGCAACATTCAATTATTATTATTATTATTATATCAATTCTTTATATTTCTTCTCTTCTTTGAGAGTTTGAAACACTGCACACACGGGTCGGAACCAAGTGTGTGAGGTTAAATTTAAATTGTAAAAGTAGATGATAAAGTAGAAGAAGTCAGAAACTTTCGGGTGATGCGACAGGTGTTGAGGATGGTGGCTTTTTGGAGCATGTGAAGTGTATGAGTAGGCATGTGTAGTGTGTTAAGGCTTTGTGTGAGTGATTTTGGTATAATACCGGTAAATGAAAGTACTATCGGGACGATGTGAACATTTTGTGCTTTCCATTGAGTTTTAATTTCTATGGCAAGTTCTTGATATTTACTTAGTTTTTCGAATATTGTAGTTTGAATGTTATGTGAGTTTGGTATTGCTATATCTATCAGGTAAACTATTTTATTGGTTTTGTCGTGAACGGTAATGTCAGGTCTGCTGTAATGAATAGTTTTATCTGTTATTATTGTTCGGTCCCAGTAGATTTTCTGATTCTTACTTTCTAATATTGTTTCAGGTTTATACTTGTAATATGGCTGCATCTTATCTACGAATTTATATTTGTATGCTAAATGTTGGTGTATGATTGCAAGGACTTGGTCATGACGATGTTTATAATCGGGTTGTGTGAGTGATTCACATGCTCCTGTAATATGTTGTATAGTTTCAGAGGCATTGTTGCAATGTCTGCACAAATTATTCCACTCCCCTGCTGTACGCATTACAAAAGTCGAAGCAAACCGGTTGGTTCTAATGCGTGGAATATCAACAACAAAGGGATGAAGACCCGCCAACCACCTGGTCGTCCGACGGTGGAAAGGAGAGCGAGGAATTAAAGCGTGTAATTCCTGCGCACACTCACTGAAATGCATCCTATAGAATACCGAGAGGCTCGCTACTCTGCGCCTGTGCTCGAGGCTGACAAGGTTGGTTTCAACCAAATCAAGGTCACTAATGAGCCTCTTAGCACTCTCTCCTCTGAGTCCAACGCTGCCAGGTACCATTTTGCAGCACCAACCCATATGTGACAGCAGTACTCCATGCACGACCGGACTTGCGCTTTATATAAGGTAAGAAGCTGCCCCGGCGTAGTACCGCCGCACCCTTGCAAGAACACCAAGTTTCCTTGCGGCTGCTTTGGCTCTGGACTCAATGGGTATTTTGAAACTAGCGTAAACGTTATGATTACACCACCATTTATCGAAAGCCGTTAGGTCATTTGGCCTTTACATAGTAACTACTTACCACGCTTACAGTACAAATTACGGTGATAATATATTGTACACGACACGAACATATTCAATTAAAGCATACAGCTTATAGCTACTTTTAAGTATCACTTTAGGCGGGTGATTTTGTTATTATTACTCAAAGGTTATTCGCCGTATAGTGGCGGTGTAAGAAAATCAATTTCCCATATCATTCCGTTACTCAGAGGCGGCGCAAGGCGTGGGCGACGTGGGCGACGTGGGCGACCGCCTACGGCCTCGCACCCCGAAAATTCAAAGAATTTTTATTTTAAGAATATAATACATTCTTATCTATGCTCTCTGCAACTACGACGCATCCAACAATACGTCCTAAATTTGTAATTTACTTTAAAATTTGGTATAGTAACATTTGCCGGCAATGAAATGTCTTTGTGGATTTTCCCATTTCATTTATTTCATGCTAAGTTCACGTGTCTCAAGTATCAACAGTTGCTTAGTCAAGTAGATTGTATGTACCAGTAAAACATGCGCAATGGGCATAACTCAAAGAAACAACAACCTATGGGGAAGAAGTTTCTGAGTGGCAGTCTTATGGTAAGCGGAGCGAGGTGACCCCCCACTAAATGGAGACCAAACGACCAGGCAAACTATGCAGGATGTTGATGTATTTAGGTGGCTCACGACCGTAGCAGTATCTTATTGAATCACCTATTCACAGTGGACTTGTGAAGGGTTGTAATAAAAATTAAAATACAATTAATTGAAAATATTTATTTGTCGCCAGGGTCCTCGCAAAATTCATCTCACCCACACCAAATTTAGGTCTTGCACCACCCCTACCGTGACTAGACGACAAATGAAAATGAAACAGGAATAGGGCAGCAGCAATTTCCTGATGGCAGCTCAAAATAACAAAAAACTGCGGTTGCCTGCGCTTACCGAGCATGGAAACTATGGCATATATGGGGCAATTTCTGGCCTGAAGGGCGCGTAATTTTGAATTTATTAACACGTGGCGAAACCAAAAGAAGTTATAATAATTACCGCTTTCAAATCTTATTTTAATCTCCTATACTGTGAGCATGATTGATCAAAGATAATATTGTTATTAAATGTCTTGACAATCTATTTTCTAATAAAGTTAAGAAACAATCACAATTCACTCGCGCATACAAAATAAAACTTTAATCATATTATGAATGGCCGTTATGACGCTACTAAAGGTGTCTGAGTCCTATGTATGATCGTAACACGACGGTTGTGGCCTTGTGACCCTCTCAGAAGAAACTCGTATCGCTTCGAAAACTAAGGAATAAAAAAAATCCCTAACTGGGTTTCGAACTGGGAAATCATAACTCACTAGGAAGTTATTCTAACCAATAGGATACTAAGCGATTATTAATGAAGAACTTAAATAGTATAATATCCATGACTACTCACGTAATTATGATTAATATCTATATTACTTATCACCAGAAATTTGAATGGGTTAATCATTAATCCCATTTTACAGCACATCTAATGACGTTAAAGTCATCACTTATCGATTAACTGAGTGACGAATGATGTGTAACCTCGGGATTTACATTGTGATTCTACGATCAGGGTTATAGTCTTTTTACCTTCAAAATATATGTTAGGCTGTCACCAACCCACAATATTCTAAAATACCTAAGTACTAACATTTTTTATATATAATAAGGGTTACAAACGAGCACACAGTCCACCTGATGGTAAGTGGTTGCTGTGGCTCATAGATATCTACATTTATCCTCGATTACAAATCAAAATGCAGATACGTTGTCACCCGTGAGGACTAAGATGGAATGCCTCGTTTCCATTAAAAAGGGTCTCCGGTTCTCTACACTCACCATACGAAACACAGCTGCTATTTTACGCTGGAATTCTGTGAGAGCGTGGTCCTTCCCCGGTCGAGTCGACCCATTCGTGCTACAACTATACCAGAAATGGCTGCAGCATGGCTCTACCACGTAAACTATGTAATTATACCACCATCGACGGACAACAAAGCAATAACGAGAACGAACAATAAATTTGTGCACATGCACACACACGTCTTCGGCTTTACCGTCTGTTCCGAAAGTATGGAGCGACCATTAAGAGGGCTAAGAGGGTTTACCCTCTTAGAAATGAGGGGAGGCCTGTGCCCAGCAATGGGACGTATATAGGCTGTAACTTTAAATTTAAAAATGTCATATAAGTATTGTGTTGTCCCCGAGTGCTACAATACGACCAAAACCCACCTAATAAATTGTTTTTTATGGTACCATACTAATCAAATATTATAAAAAAAGTGGATGATTGTTTTATAGAGAGCAGATCAACGAGTACGAGGACTACTGAAACTAAAGGCGTTGTGCCTCACAAGTTTGCTTGTCAAAAGCAGTTAAATGGAAACCTGTACGGTCTGTTATAGAAAAATGTCAAAAAGCAGAAATTATTAAGAAAATTCTGAGTGAAAATGTAGAGATGTTGCGCCTACTTCACACAAGTTTAGTTCTTACTAAACTTTTCGACTAATGCGGCCCCTAGTTAGCTCTATTGCAACAGCCCTAATTTAGGTGTGACATGACATGTAATATTCCTAACGTTCCTTCTACTATTTCATAGATAAGTTAATACTTACCTTGCTGCCATAGTCACTATTTTTAATAAATATTGAGCTACCATAAAACCATGCATTTTAGGTAAAATGCCAGATTGACCTTTTTCATATCCAACTTCTATGATAAATCGTTAAAATTAACCCCTACAATAATTCTTACAAACTTTTAAAATTAGATAGGAAAAAAATTGCGGAAAAACAACGGACCGTTGCGTATGTTGGTGAATGGCTGAACAGTGAGAGACGCGAGAGATGACGTCACACCACGAGCGCTCGAAATCTCGGGAATTTAAAAACCGCTCCAAACTTCTCGTAGTAATAACTTCTGTATTACTGCATGTATTGATGTAAAACAAAAACTAGTGTAGTGTTATGATGTACGTAAAATAAGCTTTTATCTATACATATAATAAATCTGTAGGAAAGTCGTGTCTGTAAATCTAATATACTCTTGAAAAAACAAGTCTATAAAGAGTACCGAAGCTAAATTTGTGATTTTTATAATTTTTGTCTGTCTGTCTGTCTGTGTATTACCGATTCACGCAAAAACTACTGGACCGATTTTCATTAAATTTTATATGTAGGTAACCCGGGGCAACTTATGGGCTACTTTTTATCCGATTACGGAACTTAAAAAAGAAGGTTAAGTATTTTTCTTCCTTTAGATGTTAATTTTCTACTATATATGATTATGTTAGTTAATAGGCGGGATGACGGGCGTTTTTCCAAATAAATATATTTGTAAATAAAGTTTAAAATTAATTTTAACCTTTGCATAACAATTTGAAACTCCGCTGACGATATATGTTTTAATTATCAAAACAGAGCCATCTATCATCACATGAAAAAAGCCTATATTTTGCATTTAGTAACTAATAAATTAAATAATATAAATAACTTACATTTATATGTTTAAATAATTAGATTTATAAAGTTATTTAAAAATCCTAACGTTAATTTTTTAGTTTTTTCGTTATTTCATTTTAAAAGTGTAATAATTAAAATTTAAAAAATAAAACGCATGAAAATTTATATTTTTTTGAACTAAAAAACATCAATTTTCATACATTTGATAATATATCTGTATGTAAACTAATTGAAATTGGTATGCAATTATTGCAAAATTCTCATTAAATCATTATTTCATGAAATGGCACTTCATGATATTTATCACTGTTTGTTGACCATGTCATGATATAATTTAGCCAAATCAATGAATAGAGATCGTTTAACTATATTAATAACTAAACACAACATTGCTATTTCATGGTAATATGGTCATATCGTCAAATAGTTTTTCACTGCTAGCGGCGCTGATAGCGTGTTTTTTAACAGAAACAGATTTTTAACAGAATCAACATCACTTTATGCCTTTTTTATATAATAAATAAATGTTGCTTTGCCGGCTTTGGGGTGGCTCTTGAGCCAGTCGCACCCCAACTTATAGGTGATATTACTACATAGTATAGTTTTGACTTTCATAGTTTTAATGTAATATAGCGCCCTCTACTTTCTGCTAAATAAACTAATGATAAATAACTGATAAAATTAAATTTTAGAATGCTAATGAATACTTATTCGCGCAGCATCAAAAATTGTCACACTTAAAAATATCTAGACCGGTGGCCATTATCGGGATGATTTACCGCAATTACCACGTTTGGCAAAATGGTTAACAACACTGATAGACACAACACGTGTGTTTTGTGTGCACAGTATCCAGTACTGTGTACACAAAACTGAGATTAAGAGAGAAGCTCTTTAATATTGGTTTAATTTTACCAACTTCATAATGTTATCACTTTATCTGATGTAAATAATTGAAAATTAAGCGCACTGTGAGATTTTATCTCTATTTGATGGAATAGTTCGTGGCATCGTTGGGTTTCTAATTACTAGGTACATATGGTCAACAATCGTACAAAAGCTTTCTTGAACATAGGCGTTGGAAACCGCAGCCTTTATTATTTTGAACTGTTGTCAGGAAGATGATGTTGCCCATCCCCGTTTGTTTTCCTCTGTCGCCTCTAAGGACACACACGGAACGATATGAGGTGGCGGATTCTCTTTCGCCGCCACAACCAGGCGAACATTTTTCTGCTTGCGATCATGAGTGTAGTTCTACCCACGTTCACTGCGAATAGAACTTCATTTGCAATAAAAGTAATATTAAGGATTTTCGTGTTTAATTTTAACTTTTTTAATTCCTGACGTTTCGGGCACTTTAGAGAACCCATGGAGACGGGAGCCGGGGTGGGGGAGGGCTGAGTTGTTTAACGTCCTGATGTCATAGTTTACGAAGAATGCAATCAACTTTTAATGTTTGGTTCGATCTATGCAGGAGAGCTTACAGTATCTTGAAGTCTTGCAGAAGTATGCTTGGGTTTGGATTTAATTTTGCATATTTATTTGTTAAGAAAATCATAATAATTACACTTATAGGTATCGGTAATTCCAATTTAATTATAATTGTCCTTGAAATAAAACTAATTTAGGTTTCATGATGTATTCTTATTTCAAAATATCTTAAAGCGACAGCTTTAATGAGAAGCATTCTGTGATTGTCAATATAAGGAAATCTTTATTGATGAGATCGATCGAGTTAAGTAGATTGCTATCCTTTTCGTTCAGAAGAGCTTTGGCCTTAAACTCTTCAAGCATTTGTTCCAGATTTGCCACTTTTATTTTTAGACGCCTTGTTTTCTGACGAAGAGCGCGCACCATTCTCAACCACTTCTCCGACAGATTTTGCTGCTGTTTCAATCTCTTGGTAAGACTTCTTGGCGTACCCAGTGCCTGAAACAGAAAGTTAAAATGGATTAACCATTAAACATATTAGCGGCCGTTATTGATCGCAAACAAGAGATTTTCAATTGTGTTCATAATGTTACATGTCACCTATACCATATTCAGCAAAGCTAAATACAAAATGTAAACAAGGAAACCAATGGCTCTTAAAAAGAACGACAAATAATGCTGTGCGTAATGTCAGCTAATCAGTCAGTGAGTAATAACATACGCTACTGTTCAGTCTCTGGTTTTAGTGTTTAATCCCTTAGCCCACTTGTATGACAGTTAGGTACCACCAGTTTTCATAAGCGGCACAACACAATCTTTTAAAAACTTAAAACCTGCCGCAAATGTGCTTGGTAGTTCCATAACTACATCATCAATCTAATGCCCATTTTTAGTAATTTTTACGTCCCCCTGGAAAAATATCACATAATTTCAATATTATTTAGCATTCAATAAAAAAATATAACAGCATGTCATTACATGATAACTATAACTTTTATATTAATTCTTATCACTAGTACTAGTGTTTAGTTAGCAAGGCAATGGAAATTAAAGACGCACCGTATTTGGGTGTTCCATCACTAAATCATCAGGCTCAGGTTGTGTTTCATTTTTCAATTTTCTTCTATATATTCAGTGTAAAATAAATGATGTCTTTTAAATCCCCTTTTATCCTATCATAGTCCATCATATTATACTTACAAACTTTAGTTAACCATCTACTACATAAAAACACAGTTAGAAAATTTAAAATACGACCATATTTAAGCATACAAACATTTATTGTATAAAGTGTTGGGACAGCATTACGAAACAATTCAGTTCTTGTCCTTTTTGGACTAATAAATTTCTTTCAAAGTGCCTGAAGCAAAGTCGAGAGTATTTAGTAGGCTCCCAGTTCTTCTTACCGGTTGCTAAAACTCATTTTCTTTTTATTTCCGAATCGATTGGGAAACTGACAAATAAAAAAAACATCAAGATGAATAAATTTGAATGACATAATAAGCACAGGTATATTAACACGATGGTAAATATGTAGTATAATACATTAGTATTTCTCGCTGGCTGTAAGAGATCGTAGCTCGGTAATTATAAACTTTGCTGGCAGCAGGTTTGAGATTATATAGCATAATGATAATATCATTATAATTTATAGAAAAAAATGACCGTGAACATCGCTTTAATTAATACTTCCATGTAAATCGTGATTCAGAAAGTTATTTAAATACATATTCATGAAATGTTTACTTACGCGGGAAATGTAATGCCTTCAATTTTTTGTTCACTGCGGCTTTTACAGCCCATAACACTGTACGACACCATGATATGGTATAAAATCAAATAATTTTTTTAACTTAAAACGTACAATTATCGAGTTTTATTTGCAAATAAATTTTTAAACAAAATAATAAACATTAAAACACTGGGCTGTAAAAGTCGCAGTGAACGAAAATTTTAAGGCATTACATTTCACGCGTAAGTAAACTTATTTCATGAATATGTATTTAAATAACTTTCTGAATCTAAGTAAAGCGATGTTCACGGTCATTTTGTTCTATAAATTATAATAATATTATCATTATTAGCGTTATTATAACCTCAAACCTATGTTGCCAGCTAAAGTTTAAAATTACCCGAGGTACGACCTCATCGTTTACAATTACAGCGAGAGTACGATAAGGACAACAATATAGTAGCTATATCTCTTTCCTTACAAGTGCTAATATGATATATGCGTCCTTTGTTTTGAAAATGAAACAAAACACATCACGCTGTCTATTGGATTCTCTGTCTACAATCTAACTCCTATCTACTTACAGCAACACGGCCCCACTGATGATCATTATAAACTATTTAACCAAAGTACGAGTATGTATGTATTTAACAATAGTAAAAATCATTTTATTTTTATATTGTTATATTTAAATTCTAAAAATCAAAACCTTGAAGTAAGTAGCCCATGAAATATTTCGCAACTCAAACTTCTTTTATTATAAAAAAATGCTCTTAAGGTATTATATTGAAGATTTTACATTGATAGGCTATTTGACTAATTTTGGAAAGCCATTTAAAATGATTCTTTATTACATAATAAGCACACTACATTGATATTTCCGGAAGATCTACTTTATTAATATTTAAAAATAAAAGTTTTAATTTCCAAAACAATTACACTAATTCTGTATTGGCGCTGGTCATGTGACATGTGTGTGACGTCACACACATGTAAACAAGTCAATAGCCGTAATAAAACAGTACAGTTGAAGTGAATTTTATCATTTTTCTTCAAATTTATTATATAAAATGGTGTATAAATGGTGTGTAGTGCCACAATGTACTAATACGACTATAAAATAAATAGTCCACAGAAACTGTTTGTTTCTGTTCCAACGAATCCCAAAAGACAAAAATGTGTTACAATTAGCTCGAAGAGACTCAAAAAGCATTTTAGCTCATACCAATGTATTTATGTGTGAAGATCACTTTAATGTAAGTAATATTCAACTTTATATTTAAACTAGATAGTAGCTAAATATCGGTTTTATATAAAGTAATAACATCTTTAATACCGAACCTCTTAATATGGCTTAATCTTACAGCATAAGTTGGAAGGATCCTTTTCAACCAAACGCGGTTAAGTCGCCTTAATAGGGGGTGTGGGGCGGTGGGAAAGGGGTGGGAGAGGGGCAGATTCACCCCCCACCTTTTTCCCCTGCCGGACGTGCCTATTTTTTTTTAATATTAAATGTTGAAGATTAAAATTTTCATTGAATGATTTCTGAGAAAAAACGCTTTAATAGGGAGGGGGAGCGAGAGGTATTTCTGGATGGTTTATAAAAAAATAACCACGAAAGGGATGGAGGGTCTATTCGCTCGCATAGACATTCTAACCTAACCTGTCCGAGTCGGGGGTGCCCCAAATCCCGAGCTCGCTTCGCTCGCTCTTGCACCAAATAAAACACCAAAATGTTAACTTTTATAATTACTTTAATAAGTAAACATATTTTATTACTTCCACCATTTCTAAAAACGTCGTAAAATAGCAAGCAATCGGTCTCTCCAGAGGTGTCGTCAGAAAACAGGAGGCAGATAATAACAATAAGGGCACATTCACGTAAACTCGGAAGCAACGGAATGACGCTTATGACGCGAGTCGCGAAGTCGAGTACAAACGTAGTGATTATATTCTCTTTGGTCGAGTATATCTGTTACTGATTACTGTCAATGTCAAAAGTTCCGTTTCAGGTATTAGTTAGTGATTTATGAATATTTTTAGAAAATTATATTAAATATTTCGACGAAGCTCCGGTAGCTAAAATTGCATGGGGGCACTTTAGATAATCCCCTTTGACCCCCCCACAGTGACAGACTCCTCAAATTCAGGCGACTTGATTCTAAACCCAACCCCCAAACGCTACAGGGTTCCCTGTAGAGTTTCAAATGTTTTCTGATATGTTGTTTAGCTATCTTTATAGTTTTATTTATTTTTTTAATCTACAAGAAACTTCTAAGTAAGTATATCAACATAACCTAAAATGAGATTTTACAAAACTTCTGAATGATGATCATACATAAAGGTTTGTAAATAAATAATTTCTACGTGGTACTTACACTGCTGTTTTCACATTCTTATGTTCCACAGCATAGTAATCAGCGTTATTCTTAAAGAAATCTGCAACCAAAAATCCGTCTATCTTAGGTAGGTTACTGTTATCGGCTCCCACAAAATTTAACTCCATTTTGATATTAAAAACGAATATGTATGCCGCTAGTTATAAGATTTATCAAAAAACTGTTTCAGAAATAACTCAAAGATCGAATATACCAAAAACATAAAACGCGAACTACAATCAGTAAAGGCAGCTGTGTTTACTCGTGTGCAGGGTGATTCAACTCTGTATGAATCCCGAGAAACTTGCACAATATCATAATTTTATCTATGTGTGGGGTGGGCGTGTAAAATTAAAGCGAGAAAAAGATTCCCCGTTTCCTTCTTTCGCGTTGTTTCAGATTGCCATTTTAAAAATTAGATACAAATATACATAATTATTATATCGGAAGAAACTGAAAATTTTAATTCTATGCTATATTTTTTCTTTTATTTGCACCTTATAGTACTTATATACATATTACTTTGAGGTTTGCACAATTAATTGACCTACTAATTGATTAAAATTAAATTATTAAATCTTAGCTGAATTCTATCAAGAGAAGCCATGAACTAAAAGAAGAAAAAAATGACATTTGTTTGTCAATGTCTTTCATATTGAAAATACTTTCTGAAATTGATTCAAATTTATTTAATAATTTAGATTTTAATATTTGTTATTGCGTTTTGCTTTAATTCAGTTATTATCGGTTCAGAATACTTCATTTTCGTTTGTAAGCAATTCTTCGCGATGTGTAAAAGATTTTTGTGAGATGCTGACTCTATGGATATTAACTATAAATTAATTTATTATTTAAAAAAATTATGCAAACAAAAAGCACAAAATCATCCGATCACTTTCTGCAGGTTTCCTACACAAAAGAAGAAAAACTTTTGAATATGTGGTAAGTCTTTAAACATTTTGAATTTATTCATCGTTATTTGTAGGATTATTACTATATTAACTCGAATTTTATCTGTTTCAGATCATGTATTTGGGCTGAGTTAAGTTTTCGACATGAGAATTTTGCTGATTTAAATTTACGTTAATGTTCTGTGAAGAATAGCTCTCACGATAACATATGTTATAAATCAATATTACGTGGAAATATTATTTTAAAAAGCAATATAAAACATAAATAATAATATATAGTGTATAAACTATATCTTCCAAAAATAAAATTACATAAATATACCTATTTTTAGTTTTTTTTATCCCACGTACTCCTCTAAGTAAATTGAGGTTTGGTGCAACCTCTCAAATGTATGGGAATTCACCCAACAGGTTTGAGGCTCGAGCCAAAATTACTCAAATTTGCTTTAAAAAAAAGTTTTAAAAGTTACAGAATACAAGGTTTGAAATTCCCGCAAATTTTATATGGGCGCCACTGTGCGTTTTGTACATTCATAAACACTTGTTTCCTTTTTTTAGTATGAAGTTGGCGTTCTTCTCTTGGTAGAGAGTAATTGTGTTCTGTGCTCGTGTGTCTCGCCAGAGAGTAGTATGTTCCTTGCTTGTGTGTGACATCACCAGAGTTGCAACTAATCACAGGGCGTTCCCGTCACAGATAAAATTTCAAAAATTATCATGTTTTATTTTCGTTTATTTTGCATAAAATATACATATTTTAGTTTATAATAAAGTGAAATAATTTTTTTTACGCTATTACCTGACAGGTTGACCACAATTTGTAGTATATTTTTAAGTTATCAAATAGCCTATTGATTCTAATAATAACATACCATAAAATCTTAAGTGAATTCTTAGTTATCACTGCTATAAATTCTCTTCAGGTTCAAGTAAGTTTATTTATACGAATAATGGAATTGAATATTTATAATTACAAGCTATTAAATCAGGATATACTAAACTTATCATGATTCGTTTTTCAATTTTCGATTTTTTCGGATTTCATTTTGAGAATTGATAATCAATGATCCTGCTTTCACATGGGGTTACTTATAAAAAGAGGTAAAATATTTGTTACCCAATAGAAACATTAATTATGAGTATCACATTATTATTGGAAGGTCTCTAGAAAACTTAAAAAAATATACATAGTATATAAATAGCTTGCTACCATTATTAGTTTGTGCTTGCTACATGTTTATTTGTCTATGACTGCGCTAGCACTTCTTATTAGTTTGTCTATGACTATGAATTGAAGTCACAAAATAATCTTATAATTAGTCTGTGGTCACAAATTATTTTTGAAGTACCTAATCTATTACAGTGGACCCCGGTAATCCGGCCCCTGTCTAATCCGGCACCCCCTGTAATCTGACATGGTCTATTATTTATTATTAGATTTTTTTTGGACAATCTTCGCAAATGCATGATTCAACAAGTTATAACTTGTACACACCACCACTATTGTGCTCGACGCGTAGGGTATTGTTTTGATTCTGATTGCTTACTTTGAATTTGACTACATGTGATGAAGATAGTACATATATATAACATATAGAATCTTATCATTGGATCTGGAATTTGTCGGATTACAAGGTACTCTTTTATAAATAGTTCCGGACTATAGTGGGTCTTAGGCAGTACTCTATAATCCGACAAATTCGATAGTCCGACACTGCCCTGCAAAATGTTTGTCGGATTACCGGGGGTCCACTGTATAGGTAGGTATAGGTCACAGAACACAATTACTCTTTACCAAGAGAAGAACGCCAACTTCATACTAAAAAACGGAAACGCGTTTATGAGTGTACACTACAAGCGCTACGGTGGGCGCCCATATAAAACTTTTTAGCGGGAATTTCAAACCCTTGTATTCTCTAACTTTGAACTTTTTATATAAGGCATATTCGAATAAATTTTGCTCAAGCCTCACAAACCTATGGGGTAAATTCTCATACATTTGAGAGGTTGCATCAAAATTACTCGAATATACTTTAGATTAGTATGTGAGATAAAATAAAACTATAAATAAGTATAGTTATGTAATTTTATTTTCTGGAAGACAGATTGTTTTATACATTACTATTAATGTATAAATGTTAGTACATTATTATTAATGTTTTTTTATTGCTTTTGCACATAATATTTTCACGCTTGTTACTGATATATAACACATGTTATTGTCAGAGAGTTATTCTTCAAAGAACATTAACGTAAATTTAAATCAGCAAAATTCTCATGGTGAAAATTAACTCAGCCCAAATACGTGATCTGAAACAGATACAATTCAAGTCAATATAGTAATAATCCCTACAAATAACGGTCAATAAATTCAAAATGTTTATAGACTTACCACAATATTATCATAAGTTTTTCTTTTCCTATTATAGGAAACCTGTAGAAAGTGGTCAGATGATTTTGTGCTTTTTATTTGCACAACACTTAACTTACTTTCGATGATGATCACACATGGTGCATAAAATGTTGAAATAATGAATTCATTTACAGTCAATATCTTATACAGAGTTAACATTTCACAAAAAAAATTACTGTTTATTCACGACGATATTATGACTGTGTATTCGCCTACAAACGAAAATGAAGTATTCTGAGCACATAATAACTGAATTTAAGCAAAAATCAATAATAAATATTAAAATCTAAACCTATGAAATAAACTTGAATAAATTTCAGAAAATATTTTCAATATGAAAGACGTTGACAAACAAATGTCTTTATTTTTTCTTCTATTAATTCATGGCTTCTTTTGATAGAATTCTGCTAATATTTTATAATTTAATTTTAATCAATTAATAGGTAAATAAATTGTGCAAATCTCAAAGTAATATGTATGTAATTATACTTTAAAGAGCAAAATTAATATTTTTAGTTTCTTCAGATATAATATGGATTTTTGTATCTAATTTTTAAAATGGTAATCTAAAACAACATGAAGGAAAGAAACATCGATATTTTTGTCTCGCTTTATTTTTACAAGCCCAACACAAACATTGACAAAACCATGATTGTGTGCAGATTTTTCAGCTTTCATAGAAAGTTGCATCACCCTGGTATAGGTACTTATGTAAATAATTAGGTACGCAATAATAGTAAGTTTTTCGATTTAAACTCTCAGACCTTGACATTTTATTGGACAAACTTAGTCAGAACTATGGTCAAGCCAAAGAGTATAGTAAGTCAGGCCAAAGACAATTTTTTTTAAATGATTGTAAATATAACTTACGAGTCATTACTATGTTCTTATCCAAAAATAAAAAAAATAATCAACAATTAAAATATCGAATTATTTGTATGAAGATCATTAGACATTGCGATTTGCTGTCACAATTATAATTAGTACTCTACTCTAAACACTTTATATGTCTTTTCCTGTCTTCATCATCAGCTTGTGGCAGCCACTGCTAAACATGAGCCTCTCCGCTGTAGAGAGGATTTTTTTAATAGAATTTGGGTGGCAAACGAGCACACAGTCCACCTGATGGTAAGTGGTTGCTGTGGCCCATAGACATCTACATCTATCCTCGATTAAGAATCAAAATGCAAATGCGTTGTCACCCGTGAGGACTAAGATGGAATGCCTCCTTACCAGTAAAAAGGGTCTCCGGTTCTCTACACTCACCATACGAAACACATCAGCGTTAAGCTGCTATTTTACGCTGGTATTCTGTGAGGGCGTGGTCCTTCCCGGTCGAGCCGACCCATTCGTGCTACAACTATACTCATTATATAGCTGCAGCATGGCTCTATCACGTATAAAATTTTATATTTTTTGTGTTAATCACTCACAAGTTACTTTTTGCAGGAGTCTTTTGCGCTTATGCCTGCTGCCGATCTGTATATTACGTCGGGCGTAAAATAGATGATTGTACCTATTGTCATCTATCTGAAGTCATAAGTTTTATCGGGCATTTCCTATAGTTGTCACCAATAGGACATGGGGTAGTGGATTCTCTTGTCCTTGAAGGACGATTTGTCAATAAATGAAATATTTTGAAAAATCATCAATTACCGTGTAGAGGCGTAGTTCATTTTGTTTGGTTAAATCAGTGACAGGAGTAATGGAGAAAATAGTATGCTGGCGGCGCGAAGGAACAACGTTATTTTGGAACTTTTTTCACCGTGATGTTATTTATCACTCATGTTTAGAGGCGGCAGAGGAAAATAAATCAGGAGATGGGCAGCAGCGTCATCCTAATAACGACTAAAAATAAAAAAAAACTGTGGTTGCAACCCGCGCCAAGCGTAGCAACTATGATAAATATACCCTCTGAGGCTTATAGTGGAGGCCTGTGTTCAGCGGGGGTTTTTATAGGCTTTAACGGTGTTTGTTGTAATAGTGATAAGAAAAAAATGTGGGAGGAAAAACAGACGACCATTTTTACTAAATTTAATCTCGGTGGAACGCAGATGCTCCGTGCGATGTTTAGGGCACCGTTGCAATTGTGGGTGGTATTTGTGGCAGTAAAATTTTGTGCTCCCCTTTATTTCCATGGCCCATGGCCAGCAGTGGAAGGAAACTGTAAGGAGAGGAAGGGGGTAATTTTAATTTTTGAAAAATAATTTTGTGTGTAAAAAAAAGTCTTCAAACATCGATATCAAACAATTTATTAAACAAAAGTTGCGTAAACAAGTTCAATGAATAAAACAGTAATAAATAACAAAACCAAAAAAGTTTATTGAAAAGAAAAAAATTCAAATATTATGTCACTTCTACAACTAAGGAAAATCTGACGAATCCCCATATGTTAAAATTCAATATCTATATAGGACATACAAACACTTGATTTTCATAAAGAAAAGAAATATATAATATAATTATATCGATATACTCAATAGGAGCCTCTAAAAAAAAAAATAAGTGAAATCATAGGCATATACATTATTACGCTTTGACCAATGCCATTTTTCTACCGACTTCTAACAGGAGGATGTACTCAATTGAACTGTGGTTTTTTTATGTATGTTACCTCATAACTTCTTTCTGGGTGAACCGATTTCGATGATTTTTTTATTTGAAAGCTGGTGCTTTACATGTGATACCATATAAATTTGTTCAAGGTCTGACTAATAGTTTTTGAGTTATTCTTAATAATTTATATTGAAGTCGGTTGCACAACATTTTTAATTTTAGATTATTGTTGAAAACAACTTCGCCATAATGTTCACTATATATCGAAATTATAATATAAAACGTAATTTTCGCATATTGAACTTTGTGGAATATGAAAATTTGTGTTTTTACATGATTAATAGTGATAGCTCACACTTTATATTTAATTTCCAGTTAATTCTGACTATTAAATATAAAGATATGATATGATTAAATATAAAGTGATACGCGAACGACACAGTATTTGAAATGAAAATTTTATAAAGTATATAAAATCGTTACGAAGCAAAATATAAGCAAATAACTTTTAAAAAAAGTGTAATTAAAAATACTTACCTTTTATATAAAAAACTAACAATAAACTTTTTTTGTACCCATTTTTTTTTATTTATATTTGCCTCTTACACGCGGGAAGGAAATAGACTAAAGTATATGAAGTAAACGCGACGCGTAGGTAAAAGTGAAACCTCGTCATTTGAAGTAAATTCTCTTAATTTAGAAAGCGTAATTTAGTAACAAATCTAATGCTAATAAAATTTTAGTTGTATAATTGTTATAAATAACATTTAAAAAAGTATTGTTCTGAGCACTGTTAACTATGGTTCTGATTAAAAGTAGTGATTATATACTCTTTGGTATTGAGGGGTCCTTTCTAAATATTAACATACTCTTTGGAGCTTTCTACAAAGGTGACCATGGACTGCCTCATGTGTACTTCAGACTTGACAGATTAAAATTTAATAAGTTTCACATCTTTATATCGATAATCAACAAAATCATTTGACATAAATATTGTGTAGATGTCGTCGTATTTTGAAAGACAGAAGTGTCTTTTTAACCAACTAAAGGATGCAGAGGAGCAGTATAGCTTTTCTAAATCGAACAAAGCCTCCATTGATATTGACTATGGAGTTATTGACAGAAAAACGTATAGAAAACTTAAACATGAGATGAAACAGTTTAGGGGGAAAGAGAGCATATTCAAGCGATCAGAGGCAAGCCTTCGAGAATGTCTTCGGGCGAAGACAGTACCAGACTACATTAAAAATCCGCAAAAATGGGCCTATTATTCACTAGCAGATGTCACACCTGAACAAATGTCTGATGCAACTAATGCTGCTACTGCACATACACTAATTCGAGAGTTGGAGAAAAGGGAAGAAGCAAAACAAAATCCTAATCAAGAGCCAAACGAATCAGCCTTATTTAAGAAACCAATATTCCAAGTATCAAAAACCATTAGGGTTCAATATAACGAAGATGAGGAAAAGGCAGTTTTTAAAAGCAACAAAATTATTATGCCCGAATATGTTGTTGGTGTTTCACATAAAAAAGAAAATAAAAAAAGAATTATGATTAAAGAAGCAAAAGAAGATCCAGATAGGATTAAAAAGGCAGAATTGAAACTAAATCATCTGTTTGAAACGGATGATGATTGTAACGATTAAACCTTAATTTTTTTATTATATTAGTACTTATAAACATGACTTTTGCATATTCTTTATCTGCTAACCATATAAGTGAACTTATGTAATATGAAAACGTTGCAAGAGTTATTATAAGAGACTTAACCAATAATAAGTTTTATATATTTATTTTGAAGACAATTTTGCCTATTTTAATTTAATATGTTGAATTACTTTAGTTTAACAGATTATAATAATAAAGTTAATCTGGTGCAGGACTAAAGGCTTTTGCTTTTGAGTGAGGCATGGAGGTGAAACACCAACTTCCTGACTCCAGCTGCTACTGAGAATTTCTCTACAAAAAAGGCCAATAACTGAAATTGGGCTAACTTAGGACCACACAATTAGCAAAGTTGTGTATACAACCACTTGACTAACAAGGCAGCGGGCACCGCCTTGGAATCACTGCTGGCACCATTTTTAAATTGATTTCACGCTGCAGTATAGTGTAGCGTGTGTGAGTTTATGTACTCATGACCAAGGTATATAAAATGTAAAATAGTAATTTAAAACAATATTATCATCATTTTAGCCTATCACAAGAACCCTTTTGAACATAGCCCTTTCCACAGATTTCCACAAAGCATGATCTACAGCCACCTGCATCCAACAAGTCGTTCATCAGGTTTTCACTCCATCTAGAAAAGGCACATCTTTTATATTTGTAAATGGCTTCTTTTCATCACCATGTTTTTACAGTTCGTAAATGTCCATCACCTGTCTTCAACTTTTTTATGTTTCAAATCATATTACAGTAGTTGGAAATGTTGCACTTTGATATTAATATATTTTATGTCTTTTTGGTTGGTTTTGACCACAACAATATCTATGTATTATGATCTAAAGCCAAAGCCAATTTTTATATACTAGTATAACTTTAATTTCTCATAATTCCTCAAGCAGTCATTTGTAAAATTCCATTTTTTCCTTTGTTAGTAAAAAACAAATGTCAGTGCTAACAGAATAACATTTGCAATCATTCTGCCAACGGGATTAATGGGTATACAGGCACAAACACTTTAAAAGATTATGACTCTATCTCTTCTCAACGGTTTACAAAAATTTGACTAATATCTTGGCCTGATAGATAACAATATTGCCTGAAATTGTCACTGGTACAATTATTATGGTTCTACTGTCAATCTATATGCCTTCATTTTGTTAAGGCTTATGTTCAGTTCATTTACAGGTAAATAAAAATTGTCTATGGTACAGCTAATGTTAGTTAGTGAAAATAATAAACTTATATGACTTAAGTGTTTGGGTGCAGGGTTAATGTTATCTTTTCTTTATAGGTACTAAGTTAGATGTATTAATGTTACAGGTGATAGCATTAGCAAAAATAAACCTAAGTTAGCTTGGAATTAATTACTCATGCTTTTTGGATTAAGTTCGAAAAATTTATTGCATAAATTTTGTGGGCTTATCCTAAATTTATTTTTTACACTAACATTACCCATTAGATCAACATGTACTTACATCGAAACAAAAATAGTATCCATTAACATTTAAATATTTCACTATAAATACATTAATGCTAAATTATGAGGTATAAAAACAATTATTGTTAATTGGATAAATGCTTTATTTTGATAACCTTTAACACTGTGATACAATAGCTGACTCTGACTTGATTTCCAAATTTTCAGATTGTTCAGATTTATTATCTGCTGCAAAAGCACTCAGATCCCTCATCATTGAATATGCATCCTCACCATCTGCATAGTATTTAGGCTCAATTTCAAGGATTTTGAAACCTAATGAGTTTGTGTAAAGGTTAAGGGCTGCTCTGTTGCTCTTCCTTACATGTAGTGATACATATTTAGCCTAAAAATTTGTTAAATTATTATTGGAGTTAATTACTTGACTCAGCTACGTCTAGTATAAATTATTTACCTGAAAACACTCCACCATTGCAAGTGACGCTTGATTCATAAGCTTTTGTGCTAGGCCAAGACGGCGGTGTGATCTTTTGACTGCTAAGGATGTTATATGTCCATGACGATTGTCTTCCCCATCCTCTTCCATTTTAGCAAGTACATATCCTTTTAAATAGAAATAAAACATATTGCCTTAAGTACTTATGTAATAACAAGTTCAAACTTTGCAAAAAAAAACATTTTCGTAAGCCCTTAGTTGCTGGAGATGAGCCTCCACATTATAGGATTTATTGTAATCTCTACTATAAATATTGCACATTTAAATAGGTTAAATGTTAAAATTGTTACACCTATATGGGGAGGAAAAACTCCAACAACACCAAAGTGGTACATCAATATTGTGTAATTATAAAACAATTTAATGAAGCCACACACCACTAATTAGAATATGTGAGAATAGAATTCAATTACAGCGAGCACTAATGAAATTGTTGAAAGTCTCAGCAGGAAAAGAAAACATCATGAGGAAACCTACACATACATACTTATATGTCAGCCTGTAATCTCCAAAGAGCAACCTTGACCACATTCAGTAAAAAAAAAAATATAAATATATGGCTAGCCTATTGCTACATAATCACAGACCCAATATCCCATTAGTTGCTTTTACAACAAGCTAGCGAAGTAACACATTTAGGTACATTATTTTCTGAATAAGTCCCACATTAAAACGGAACCTAAATGTTCTAACCCAAATGTCTGATGACTAAAATATTTCAATTACATTTAAAGTCCACAAACATGCACTGGATCAGGGAAATTAACAAATTACTCCAGAACCCACTTATAAAAGTAAGGAGGCAAGAGACCAAGCTTTATAATTAGTAACAATGAAAATAATATGCTTCATTACTATATGTTAGTGTGCAGACCTCTTCTTTTTAAGAAATAATTTATTATTATTTTAATAAGAAAATATTAGCAATACCATTAACATTTTGGTTGATTACTCCATGTAAGCTTAAAATATGTGTGTCAGGCGTGGTTCATGACAGTAGACAGAGGACTGATTGGAACCCACTGACTTGAGTTAACTGTGTACACCCTTACCCATTAGGCTACTGTCACTAGTAAAAAATATAGAGCAAGTAAGTCTGCTACACTGCCAGAGTGCAAATAATTTTAGCAGATAATTTTTAGATAAACTAATAACATCCATGACAAAAAGTAATATCCCACCAACATAACTCAGCATTTAATCTTGAAGACATAGACAGGCAGTATTAGAGCTGTGTCTCGCCAGCAACGCAGTCAGGAATTTGCATTTAGAAAAACCCAAAATTAGGGGCTTATTAGGTGCCAAGTTTAAAAATTAGGTGCTCTAAAATTTTCACCACAACGAACTGTTAAAATTAAGTTATTAGATATACGATAAATATTAATAGCAAGGAATTAGGTGCTGCAAGTATAGGCAATGATGAGGCGCTCCTAATAAAAATAAAGTCGTTATTCAGAACAAACCAGATGCAAAATTCAGGTTTTCTGAAAATCAGAATAGAATCAAAATTGCTTTTAGAAAAAGCCCAAATTAGGGGCTTTTTAGGTGCTAATTAGGTACCAACTTTAAAAATTAATTGCTCTAAAATTTTCACCGCAACAAACTGTTGAAATTTGCGTTGCTGGCAAAACGTATTGCACGCAGTGACGATAATAGATATATGACAAATATTAATATCAAGGAATTAAGTGCTGAAAGATTATTGAGGTCGGATGTAGATGACAGTGATATTCTGGGAATTATCGGGTCCAGGACCACCATTACCTTACAATAAGGTATGAACGGCATTTTTTGTTCTTTATCAGTTATAATATATTATAGATAAGATAGGTTGAATCTGTACTAAAACCGAATCAGAACACCCCGACTCCACGTGGTCGGTCTGCCCTACCCTAGAACGTTTTTTAAAGCCGTGAGCGCGAGGAGGGCAGTCCCCGCCCGCTGTGGTAAATCACAGGCATCTGTGCGAGCCAGAGCTAATAAGCCGAAGCTGCAGAGGTTAGCTAGATTGCAGGTGCAGAGATGGTTTAATTTTTTGCTATTCAAAATACTAGACCTATATTTCCATAATATAAAATAATCAATAAATATTATGCATTTTGTATACCATTTTAAAGGAGGCTTCGAATTCTGGAATTCCGGAACTGTATTGCTTAATATTGAAACCAAATTCCGGAATTGAAAAATGGTCTGATACTCAAGCCCTAGGCAGTATCAGAGAAACAAATCCTAGCATATAAGCCAATAGAAACTAAATATCCTGTTATAAACTATATGATCTGCTAAGCATGTATCAAAAAATTTACATCACTTATTTAAATCCACTTAACAATTCACACTAAAATAAACAAAATGCTTACCAACAATATGTCCTTTCTCATCTTCAGCAACATAACTCAACTGAGGCCATGACAAGCCATGGTAAAAGTAATATTTCATTTGATAGTTTTCTGGCAGACAGAGTAAATTGCAGTGCTGCATATTCATCAAGTCACTTGGTCTTGCACATCTAATATTCATTTTGATCTGAACAATAATTATACAATCGAGAGAACAAAGTAGCTTGATTATAAAATAAAAATCTTTTGTTACTACTTTTTATTATTCTCTTCTAGGTTTCCTTAATTTACTTGGCTGCCTTATCTCTGATGCTGGGGGAGTATCTGACATACCCCCAAGGAGCTCGCGAACAAATCGAAATTTAGATAAACAACACTTCCACACAATGTACCAGCCTACAACAAAGACAAAGAAAGTCATGTATTAAAAATATGAGAAAATATTAATATGGTTATGTGCATTCACAGTTAGTCGTAATACCAACAAACAAAATGCTACTTACAAAACAACACAAATACGAAAACTAAAAATATGCTACATACGAAGGTTAAAATAGCTAAAATCACTTCCTTCATAATATCTTAACTACTTTAAAGGTTAAAACAAACATTAATTCTATAGATGTAGAATTTACCAGGCGGCTAATTTAATGAATATTATTTATAATTAAGTCAAAAAGACATTCAAACCAATGGGTGATAGATGTAAAAATTACGATAACCATTCAGTGTGTTTCTTGAGATATAGCGAGTAGCGCCATTTTGGCAACTTTTTAAGGCATGAGTACGTGCAAATAATTTATTATTAATTAATTACTTAATTGCTTTTATTACTTCTATCTTCGTTACAGTGTTCCTTAACAAATATTTATTAATGATCTTTCTGCAATTTTTTTATAATTTTTCGAAACTGGCAGATACCAGATAAGATAACCTATATTTTTGTATTCTCCTATTCTGACACCTGACACTGACACCAGCGTGACCACTTTTAAATGAGGAATCTACCAAAACACTGCTAAAATCTACTGAAATCTACTAGGTCGCATTGTAAAATCTACTAATTTTAGAGTAATGTTTTGATTCGAAATAAAACATTTGTTAATGAACCTTACATGTAATCAATCATTTATGATTAACATTTTGTATTAATTGTCAATGTCATCGAATTTTTAACATTTTATATAATTGTTTTCATTTTCATTGTTTCCAACATCGAAGTACCAGGTTCAAATTTTGTACAATTTCCCGATTCCTTTAACCCCTCCTTAGCGTGTAAAATTGCACGAACGTTTAGATTACTAAATCTGTTACGATCTTCTGTTTTATTCTATTTATAGCAGAGAAAATGCGTTCACATTTGGCGTTCGATACTGGTAAACAAAGCATTTGCTTTGCGAATTTACTGATATTTCAAATTGAGCTTTATTGTCGGCATGACGTAATTTACTTACTGACGCCCAAACTCTTCAACATTAGTAACAGCCTCTCTGCTGCTAGTACTGCATAATAAGTTTGCGACTTCATATTAAGTTTAAGTTCCTAATTCATTGTCGATTAGTTGAATGTCACTTTCCGGAAACAATGTTTGGAAATTTTGAGGTAACATTAAACAAACTTGTAAATTCAGCATGTACAGCAGTTTGGGGATCTAAAAGCACATCATTTCAAAATATCATCATCAAATGGTAGTCTTGTTTTAACTGCACACACAAAGATTTAAAATTCTTGGCACCTTTTAAAAATATCTTGAAGCTGTTGCGGGGTATTTGATTGCGATGTGATTCTAAATGTTTGGCAAAATTAACACCCAAATACAAATTGTTTAAGGGTAAATAATTAACGGAAGAATGGGGTCAATATTCTTCACTGATGTAGCTTTACATATTGGCTCTTCATATAACAGCTCAAGATGGAGACAAACATGGCTCGCATGTCATTGTACAAACGATGCGACAGGGTAATCTCCTTGAAAATCGTGTTGAATTTGTTTGTGAACGGTAATATATAATCAAGGAAATAGAATTATAGTTTCGTCATTTAAGGCATTATAAAGAAATTCCGCAGATGCATTAGGTTTCTATCTCCAAATACTGTCCCTGAAAATATAATTTCAATGCTGACCATTGTTGTAATATTCGATTAATACAACCGTGAAGGGAAAGCCAGCGTATATCATAATGTCTGAGTAGCTTATAATGTTCTGTATCAGTAAACTCTTGGAATTCTGTGAACTCGCTGACGTTTACTACTTTGAGAAAATAATTATAAACTTCTTTGACCAATTGCTCTAATTTTCGTGGCAGTAGTTTACACGAATGGCTCACAGCTAACGCAACGGAATGACACACGCATTTAACATATACACAGTGTGGATTTAGTTCTTTCATTTTAGTCACAATTCCAGAATGTTCGCCAAACATAACATTTGTCGTGTCAGCTGCGAAGCCAATCATATCTTCCATTTAAGACCACGTTCTTGAAATACAGTTTTGAGTGCCTTTAACAAGTCTTGTGCTGTTTCACCGTCTATATCTATTATACTTAACAATCTAGTTTTCCGCGTAAATCATTTTCGAATAATACTTTGTGGCGATTGCTAAAACCTTTGTAGTGCTGACATCAGTGCTTTCGTCAACTATAATTGAAAATTTGGACGATCCGGACTTTAAATCTTCGTACATTCTTGTTTCAAATTGCTCTCCTAATACATTGTAAGCGATAGCAGCAGACTTGGTTCTTTTACAAGAAAATTTTTAGCCACATCAGAATCGTGAAAGACTCGATTAATGATCTCACTCAGGTGGTCCATTATCCGGAAGGTACATTGTGCTCTACAAGACAAGCAACGATACACATTTCTGCCTTCTTTATCACTGTCAAGTGATGTCTTCTTAATATTTATCAATCTGTAAAATAATGTATGATCCACCGTCATATAAAACAATTTTTTTACTTATTTAATCAACTAAGTACACTGAGAAATACAAAACACTGCGTTGCTGCGCATAAATGTGACTGACTACATGAAAAATTAAACGCATAGACTAATGCAAACATGTTGTACACAAATGTTTATATTGAGCAGGAATCGAACCCGTGATCCTTGGCACAGAAAATAGGACCCCTACCAATTGAGTAATTAATAAGTAATCAATTTTATTTGCACGCATAAATAACTTACGGTACGGATATGTCAACATGTCTAGGCAATTACATGCATAATGTCAAATATTGCTAAATTGCTAATTAATAATATTTTAAAAACATTAAAAAAGTAGGTACCTGAGACGATCAGAAAAACCAATCATATTTTTAAATGTTTTGCTGAAGCACTATGCTCTTTGATAGACGCAATTCTTGCTAAAATTTTAGAATTGCAAGCTTTACAATAAGCATTATTTTCATCACATTTTTAAGCCACTTTGAAAATAATGGGTTTCCTCCATTCCGCACGATAAGTTTGATCGTATCTTCTTTTCATTTTAAATTACATAAATGTATGATTCCGTGAAAGCAAACAATACAAATGAACGAAAACGACTAATAAAACTGTGTTGTCTGACATTATAGAACAACTTAAAATGATTTAAGTTGAAAGACCTATTTACAAAAACAGTCTTTATCTATTAGAAAATTAAATTCAATTTACTATGCCCTGTAAAGTTCATTCAATAATAAGGAATCCCTAATCACTTTCGTGTGTTGTCAACTGTAAAATTAAAACTTTTGGTCATGGATGCTTGGTTTTAAGCCTATTATTCTTTGATAGTGAATTAATACAAAACATACCGACGTGTTTCTCATTTCTACTAAATTCTACTAAGACATTTTATCCTACTAGCTTATCGTCTTATTTGCTTCAAATCTACTAAAAAGTAGAAATCTACTAAAAGTGGTCACGCTGACTGACACTGACGTTGACTAGGCTTGGGTAAAAAATATCGATATTTTCTCACAAAATTATCGATATTTATCGTGCGATATATCGTTATTCGACATTTACCTTAGAGTATCGAATTCCTATCAATTCCGATATATTTTAAAATTATATATCTATCTTATAATGTAATAGAGAATGTAATTTATCACACAAAACAATTATGCAACAAAATCAACTAGGTACAAAAGCATTCATGTGCTGTTTTTTTTTCTTTCGTCGTCTAAACGTCTAGTAATAAAATGTTGGCCCTCATCCTACTACCTACATCATGCAAAACATGACGATATATCAATTTTTTTTTTCACTTGCCCATCCCTAACATGGACGTTGCCACAAATTAAAGCTGAACGCACATTTGTCCGCATCGTATGCGCCGAGTTTTACTGATGGCCTCGCACATTTGCACGTGCACATCGTCCGCGCCGTAGGCAAATCTTTTGTATTACCAACAACTTTTGTAGTTTTTTCCAACCACTGGTGTGAAACGGTACAGTGAAGTTGATCGCTCGAAATTACTATGGAAATAAATAGAGTAATAGCCTGCTTATTGGCAGAGGAAAAGAAGATTCTGGATTCATAATATTAATTTAAAAAGGCAATTTTATGGAGAATATGAAGTGGATATACTTTATTTAAAGACTTATTAGATGATGATGAACGATATTTTAGATATTTGCATTTAACATACAAGAAACTTCAAGAATTGCTACATATACTAAAACCATATCTTTCTATGGAAAACACAAGACTAAGAAAGCCAATTGAACCAGAGAAAAGACTTTTGTATGTTTGAGGTAAGTATTTTTATTGATAATTAAGTAATTAGGTATAATTGGGTTTTGAATTAAATTTAACTATTTTTTTTAGTTCATTATTTAAATAATTTTTCACTATTCATATTGATAATCGATGCAAAAGTAATATTGAAATTATGTATAATTAATTACGAATTAATTAAAAGTTATAAAAATACAAAAATTATCACATAAGTCGAAACCAGCAGTTATAGTGGAAAATCAACATTAGACAAGACTGAGTATCAGCACGCGCCGAACGCGCCGCGTTATATGACCTAATCAGCATGCGTCCTTCAATATTCGGATATCTTCCACATTTTATAAAAGTCGGCGCGTACGGTGCGGGTGTAATGTGCGAGGTTTCATATGATTTCATACAACAAGTTCCAAAATTCGGCGCATACGGTGCCAACAAATGTGCGTTCAGCTTAATAAGGTGCCGTCCATTAATCACGTGATGTTTTTTTTAGCATTTTTAATATTAAAGGAATGGTGTAATCATGCGAAAAACATACTAGTACATAAACATATTTAATGTACATTGTCCTCGGACCACGGATTAGCAAGACTTTCTTCAACACTAAGAACTGGATAAGCATCTTGCAAGTCAGTTGTTGGCACTGTCCTTTGTTGATCAAAAGTTTGACGAAAAAATAAATACACGTGATATCTTACTACCCCCCCCCCTTGTGATATTTCGTGATTTTGCCAAACAATTATGACGACAGCTCAACCCAGGGGAAAGTTGATAACGATTGCATCTCAAGCCACAGCAAGCGCATTAAAAACTTAAAGATTATATCACCATCGAACCTCGCGGACAGTTGATGACGATATTATTCCAACCCACCCAAGCAGATAAATAACCTTGAGATTTAATCGTAACATCGTTTCCACTAATAGTTTACATGTGAAGACACTTAATACACAAAAAATAATTTAAAAGTTTACATGGGCAGACGTTTAATACTCAAAATTGCACCACTTTTACGTATCAATATCTACTTTAAGCCATCATTTACATGATAAAACAGGAGCATCAATCCACCGGCGGTCCCAACGGAAGAACCACTGGAGCAAATCCTCTCATATGAGCAGATAATTTTGTTGTAGCTGGTTGTTGTTGTTACGATTTAAGTATCCTCTTAGTAGTCTGTGTTACGATATGCCAGTAACGGCAGGCAAAGGTAGATTCTGATCACAAACTAATAAGAAGTGCACTCTGATTATAAAACCTTGTCTGATGTATTTTATTTACTTAATTCTTCACAATATGCTATGCGTAATATTGCGACGTTTTTGAAAGATTTTAACCATATTATCTCGCGAACGATTGATGACGATAGTATCTCAACCCTTAAAAGCGAATCTCTAGATTTTTTATTCACTTAGAAGCCTTGAGATATTGTTGCCAATTACTGTCTGTTGGGTATTGAACTGTCGACAAAATCAACCAAAAACTTCCCAATGTGACGCAAAGGTATATTGTAAAGAGTTTGTAAGACCCTGTTGAGTGTTGAACTCTCGGTAGAGAGTAATTGTGTTCTGTGCTGTTGAAAGCTTCGAGCATAGAAAATAGCTATGTTCTATGCTCGCTAGGTTGAAAGTGACAATGACAAAAGCAAAACAGAGTTGTTGTTGTTACGATACGCCCAATGAAGGCAGGCAAACGTCTTAAGCCTTAAAGCCTTGTTACCTATGTTACATATGTGTATGTTTTGCTTTTGTCATTGTCATTTGTCACTTCACTCAACAGGGTTTTTAACATAAAATCTCAAAACAAAATATTTAAATATTACGAAGAATGTACAAACGTTTTATCCTCAGATTATTTCATTTACCTTATTCGTAAAGCACCCATTACCATGCTATGTAAAAAGATTAATTAAAATTAAAGATAAGCAATAGAAATATTTAAAAAAATATTATTTTACCCACTTACTTATTCAAAGTTTATTTCAAAAATAAGTTATCATGGACGATGAGCACAAAAAAGATAAATCGTCAGTTTCGTAAGTGCATTTTATAAATTTCTTTTGTTAGATCCTATTCTACAAATTATTTTTTTCGATAGGCATAGAAGCCCTACTTTCAATAAGGAAGAAATAAAAGCGTTGGTAAATATAATTGAAAAATATAAGGGCATTATTTTAAATAAATCAACGAGTGCTGCTGCCAGTCATGCTAAAGAAGTGACTTGGAATAAAATAGCTAAAATGTTCAATAACCAAGGATTTAAATATTCAAGAAGTGCTGATAGCTTAAAAACAAAGTGGGAGAATTTAAAAAAAGATGCAAGAAAATTATCAAAAAATTTAATGGATATTAAATACAGTGAATTCAATGATTTAACTAGTCAAATACTGTCTATGATGTGTGAAGCAGAAAAGAGTGGCAATGCATTGGAAATTCCACATATGTTAGATGATGACTTAAATGGTAACTTGTTTTAAATGTTACTGTTTAGTATCTGTGTTTTGCTATGATGTTAAATAAAAATTTATGAAAATAGTTCAATGAATTGCAACAACAGTAGATTTAATAAATTAAATATTGTATACAACTGTGGCCTGGTTATATAATATTTTGCAGTAAATAGTTTTACAAAAATCAATTTTTACAGATATGGATCAAAAAGATAAAACAAATACATCTAATACTTATTGGGAGGACTCAGAAGAAAAAGTGTCGGATAATTCAGGTGATTAGTCATTAATATTATAATTAATAAACATAGTTTTTATTTTGTATATTTTTACAATTAACTTTCAATACATTACAGATGGAGATATGGACACTGGAAGGTAGCACATATTTTGCCCAATTAACATTGTAAATATGTACAAAAACTTGTAAACATTCCAGGAGGGATTAAGTTTTTAAGTAAAATAATCAAAGCTAAAGTTCAAATGTTATTATATAAATCGCGGTACATGCAATAGGTGAATGTGAAAAAAATTATTTTTCCTTTTGGCATGTAAGCATCAAAACATGTTTCTACAACGTTTACAAAACTCCTATGTCTAAGTCAATCAAACAAGCGTTTGAATTACTTGCAATATGACCAATGAGAGCGTCTCTGTTTTGGTTCCTGCAAATTGTCGTATGTCATAGTATTCCGGTGTGGCAGACATATTTGTTGTCAAGAGGTGAATTACAATTTAAACTTCATTAATTTTTGTGTAAGTAATCAATTCTTTTTAATATAATTTAACCTAACAAACAATAATAATCGTTATATTTTAATCATAACAAAGAACTAAATTTCTAACTTAATACTAACCTTACTTTTTTTCGAATTCATGCTTGATTGATTGTGATTTTAAATGTTTTTCAATAAAATAATTAGGTTTATATTACTTATGTTATGATTAATTTTCTTTGTATGAAATAATTAAACTTTTTGTACCTATATTTTTGTTGTCAAAGGAGATTTTGCGATAATCATAGTTTGGTAATAGGTATTGACATAGGAGCCGTTACATTTTTGACAAATGAGTACGTTATTATTTGCAGGAATAACAACAGAATTTACCTGTTATGTCAGGAGCTAGAAGCCACCACTTGGTAAAGCTAGCTATTAGTACTAGTACTGGTGTATTCAGGGAAGAACAAGCCAGCTCAGTTAGTCAGCCAAGCTTAAGTCAGGGAGACTACGAAAAAAATTGTGATGGAAGATGATGCGAAAAAACGTGTATGCCGAAATATGTTTGAAAACACTTTAAGTATTGGTGAGAAGACGGTGCACTCATAGACTTTATCAGACCAACCCAGTACAGGCCATGAAAACAAAGATCATCAAGCGCAGATCCCACGACAGAGATCAAATATCGTTAAGAATGTAAAGGAGTTTCTGAATTTATTGCCTAAAGTAGAAAGCCATTATTATCGAGCATCATCCAGTAAACTCTATATTGAGCTTTGTGGTCTAGTCTAAAGAGATGTGCCGATTTTATAAAGATGAGTTCAAACACAAAACTAAATTGCATCATCTTGGAAAACCTTCTACAATAATTTAAAGTTATGAACTTAGACCTTTATATTCTGAAAGAGGATCAATGTAATTAATACATGTACACAGTATAAGACAGGAACTTTGACGAAGAAACATTCCGGAAACATGAGCAAAAGAAACTATCAACAGAAGAAAACAAAGACAAGAAACGATCCATTAATTGTCAGGACAATTAATGGATCGTTCTTCTCTGTCTGTTCTCTTACTGAAACCTATACCGTAGATCTACAGGCTGTGCTATTGGTTCCAAGACTTAATGCGAGTGCAAATTACTATAAGACTAAGTTGAAGGTCCACAATGAGACCTTTCTCAACTTAAGTACTAAAGATGCCGTATGCTACGTTTGGCACAAAGCAGTGACAGGGATTGAAAGTGATGTATTTGCATCCATTTATACAGACTTTTTACAAAAGGCAATAGTAAAAAGACATCCCGAAAAAAATACTATTTGGAGTGATGGATGTGGATATCTGAACCGAAATATCAAAATATTTAATGAACTGCTTGAATTGAGCATTAAAACCGAGAGAAGTCTATACACCTGCAAACTACATTCCTATAATTCAATCTGCAAGACAAAGTCCAAGAGACCAATTTACTGTAGTAGTGATGATTTTTATGCTTTTCACCAGTATACTACAAAAGTATTCACCCTGGATACAAAATTGGCGATCCCTATGTTAACGACGTGGTTGCTTTTCAGTATACCCCTAATGGCATTATTCATTTCAAACTGTGCTACCAAGACGAATGGGCTGAATTACCTGTACGACCAAAATATCTGAAATCACTGCCAGACCATCCCAAACTGTACACAGAGCCAATTCAATTGAGCTTCGAAATATACGCACTTGCAGAACTAAAATTGATTCCACGAGATTATCGTCAATTCTGTGAATTTACTTCACAAATAATTTGTTCTTACCTAATAAATAAAAACTGTAATACCTACATGTTCTTTTTCCTTGTTTCTATACTGAAATTAATTTTACCTATGTGATCAAAATGGGTACAAAATACAGACGCAATATGCCCTATGTCAACTTTTCACAAAAACTGTTAAATCAATAACCACTATTGTAATATTTTATAATATGACGTTCAATTGTAGTACAAAATACATTATCATTAATTATATTTAACTAACATAAAATAAAAATAAACAGTTTTTTGTCCTTCTTGTAAAGTCGTACCTAACTCACATTCGACCTAGCATGTACCGCGACGATATACTTTTAAATCAAGTAACACATCATTATTAATTGCAAAACATTTTTGAATTCATCTTTAAATATTTTTTAGTTTTAATTTTTTAACTTATTTTTTATTTAATCTTTGTAAGACATCTTAAACCAAGGCTTACAATGGGTGAACTGAGGTGGCTAGGGGGAGTTAAGCCCTGGAGAAATATAGAAATAAAAGTTAACAGGTGTTAAAAGTTTTAAATAACTAAAACGTATTATGTAGATTTAAAAAGTATATGCAAACTATATAATGACATGCAGAGTTTCGGTCATAGGATTATAGTGCCGGAGTGTATGCACAAGCACAAGTGCACTCTATTCATTCACTCTCATAGTTTGATGGGACAGTTCCCGACACGTCGGGGCAAAGACCAGTCGCAGTCTATGTTCTGTCCGTGGCACTTGGGTGAAACACCTCCAGATTCCTAACTCTAGGCTGCTACTAAGAATTTCTTTACAAAAAACGACCCAGGTTTCATACCCGGGATCTCATGATCACCAGTAGCACTTACAACCACTAGGATAACGAGGCAGTCATACAGATATAATATATAAAACAAAATTAAAATTAAAAATCAGATGTTGTTTTTCTTTAGATAATGTATAAATGCATACAATTTTGAAGATGACATGACTATTTTAGGTCTAATAGATCATTGAATTTCTCACCCCAAGAGTGTAGCCTTCTTTTGCAATGTGTAAGAGAAGAAAAGAAAAATATATTCTGCAAGGAAAGCACAGGCAAAGCAATTCAAGTGAAGAATAGTGCTTGGACAAGGGTATGCTACATTGTTATTTGTTTTGAATCCAAACAACCATTAGAAGTAATTTAGCCTTTAACAATTGTGAATAAAAATAAAAGCTTTATTTTTATTCACAATCACAATTATTTCATTGCTATGCGGATGACAGCACTGGTGATGCTCTATACACCGCCATATGCCAATATTTCTCGGGAAAACGTCGCCGAGTACCGGAACAAACTTAGTCTGAAGTCGAGACTTTGTTGGACAAAGTCTTGGATTGGGGGCGACTAAATCTAGTCCAGTTCAACCCAGAAGACACAAGTTTGCGCGTTTACCGCTAAAGGAACCCTTTGTCGTATCACCAGTTTCAAGGCACTCCTTGTTGCCTCAGCCAGTATCGGAACCTCGGCGTTGACATATCGAGTGACGTGCAGTTTCGTGGTCACTTGAAGAGAAGGCAAAATTAGCCTCTAAAAGCTTGGCGTGCTCAGTAGAGCGGGCAGTATTTCATGCCGGCACACCGCCTGCAACTTACAAGGCGCAGGTTCGGCCTCATGAATACTGTTCCACTTCTGGGCAGGGCCCCAGTGCCAGCTCCTTCCACTTGACCGCATTCAGCAGAGCGGATCGAATCGTCGACGACCGAGTTCTTTCCGATCGGCTTGACTCATAGCACTGCGTAGAGATGTTGCATCTCTTTGCGTATTTTATCGCATACACCACGGGAGTGCTCTGAGGAATTGTTCGGACTAATTCCAGCCGCTCAATTTGACCATCGCACATCGCGACAAAACTCGCGATACCATCCATACCATCTGGATGATTGGCGGTCCACCACTGTGCGATTTAGAAGATGTTTTCTTTCTCGCACAACTTCCTTGTGGAACCGATTACCACCAGCGATTTTTCCGGACCGATACGACTTAGGACCTTCAAGAAGAGCATTCAATCTTGCACCCTGGTGTTGCAGTTGTTCATGGGCGGCGGTAGTCACTTAACATCAGGTGAACCGCAGGCTCGTTTGCTCCTCCAAAAAAAAAAATATGTAGCAACTAACTGTATATTTATGATGTTTTATTTTTATGCAGATATAACTGTATATTTATGACGTTTTATTTTTATGCAGATAACAGATTCTTTCAACAAACGAAGTCCACAAAAAAGATCGACAAAAGTCCTACGTACCAAGTTTAATAACATGAAAAGAATGGCAAAAACTGTCCGTTTAAAGCAATATCTTCAAAGCAGTTGTCATGAAAGGTTAGAAGATGTAAATAAGGTATGTCAATGTCATTTAAATAATATTGTAATTTAAACTAAAAGGATGGTTTTGTATGTTATCAAGGGCTACCAATCGGTAGACCAAAAGGGGCAATATAGAGTATGGGTATAAGGGAATTCGTTAGCCCTGATATATATTATTATTAAATGTTGTTATAAAATGTTACAATATTTTAAAGTAATTTCAAATCAAAAAATCAAGTAATAACAATCAATGTAGGAGATAATAGCTACATCTGCAACCAGTTAAATAAATAGTATTACTAATGTGGATGAATCAGTAAATTAGTATATTTTAACATAAAAAAAATTATAACTTGACTGTAATTTTTTCTTTAATAATTTTTTTGACATAATACGAGGGCGACACTGAAAGTTTTTAGAACTGGCCACTTGTAAACGATATAATAAAAAAATAAGTTCAAATTTTGAAAATGGAACTCTGCCAATATTATTATGCATGTATTTTATTAATTTGTCAATTGCACGAGGACAAACATCTAGACCCGGAACAATTATCTGTAGGCTATACAAATACTTGTTCCGTGCGGGATCCGTCTTGGAAAAATTTCGGGAGATACGACCTCGCAGTAGGATCCTCCTTCATTACGACAACGCCTCGTCGCACACCGCCAAGCAAACCATCGACTACTTGGCGAAGCCAGACGTGGAATTACTAGGTCACCCGCCCTATAGCCCCGACCTCGCACCTTGCGATTTTTATTTATTTCCGGAAATAAAAGAAAAGCTTCGAGAAAAATGTTTTATGGACGCCGAGGAAGCAGTGGCTGCATTTCAAAATGCCGTTGAAGAGACCCCTAAGGACGAGTGCGCAAAGTGCTTTTCTCAGTGGTTCCATCGGATGCAGCGATATATTGATGTAAATGGACACTATTTTGAAAATATATAATAAAACTAATAACTTGCTAGTTTGTTCAGTTTTTGATTTTCTAAGAACTTTCAGTGTCACCTTGTACTATTGCTTTGTGCATCGTCTTACATTCAGCTATAAAATGAAAATTAAAAACCTAATTGAGTTAGGGTGACAAAAAGTTTTAGCTATATGGTTAATCTGTATTTTATGTAACACAGAATGTTAAAATATAAGTTACTACTACTACTACTACTTTGAATCCATAATATTTAATGACATTAAGTTTTAAATAACCAACCGTGTAGTGGCGGAATAAGAATATTCACTATTCCATATCGTACCGTGGGTGTCGTAAGAGGCAACAGAGGAAAACTGTAACAGGAGATGGGCAGCAGCGTCTTCTCAATAACTCAAACAAAAACCGCGGTTGCCTACCCGCTTGCCAAGCATGGCAATTATGGCAAATATCCTCCCTATGGTGCAATCTATAGGGGAGGCCTATGTTCAGCAGTGGACTTGTAATAGGCTGTAACATTAACCGAGTTTTAAATTGAGTATGTCAATGTTTCAGAAAATTAAATCAGAACCAATTTTTGAGTATAAGACTGATATAGATGTTACGAGAAATGATGAAGAGGACGATTCTGATGACAACAATGAATGTAACAAACAAAATAACTTAGACCCTCTTGACACCGTACTTAATGGAGACAGTGGGATTGGTAAGAAGCATGCTATTAAATTGAGATATTTAAATGCATATAAAAATTTTTGCAAAATATTGATCTATTAACAGAGCCTATGATGGTTAAGTCCATGCCATTACAACCATATAATATAGTAGGTATTGCATATTTAGGGAACCTCAAACAAGTTTACAATTAATCTTATGCTAAGGCTTATGTTCTATTACAATTTCTTACAAGTAAACTCAACGACGATGGTCACGCTTAGGGTATAATTTTTTTTCTATCTACCAGGTTTAAAATAAATAAACCGAGTGATGTTTTACAATAATTACCTACTAGAAAACATTAATATTATTTTATTTCAGAACCTATGAGTCACTTTGGCTCTTGGAGTCCATCAGACAGTAAGGATGTTGTGAATTTGAAATTGAAACTTTTGAATTACCAAATGGAAACAGCAAAGGTAAGTAATTCCATATATACTGCTATTTCACTTTGCGGCGGCAGCACAAGGGAATTAATCACCGCCATTTCATGCTGTGGGCGTCGTAAGAGTCAACAGTGTTGTAAAGGAAATGAATTTAGTAAATTGGAATTTGCATTTAAATGGAACTAAAACTAAATGTACGCAAGTGACTTCAAATGTCAAACATTAAAATCATTATCATTACCGCCCTTCATAAGTCCAGTGCTGAACATAGGCCTCCCCCAAGGAATGCCACAAAGCACGGTCCTGAGCCACCTGCATCCATCGACTTCATGTCTTACCAGGTCGTCACTCCATCTAGTCTAGCTAGGTACATAAAGGGAATCAATATACTTGCCTCGATTTTTCTAACTTAATTTTCAAATGAGGCAAACTGAGACAAACCTAGTGAAAGATGTTGCGTGTAATTCATGAGTATTATGCCAAATATTACGGTATAAGTACACTCTGATCTTCTGATTTACTAGAAAAATTACATCCTTATATACTTGTACCTAGTAGTCCATCCAACTTATATCCATCGACTTCCTGCATGTCTTACCAGGTCGTCAATCTATCTAGCGGGGGGTCGCCCTACACTTCGCCTACCGGTACGAGGCTGCCACTCGAGAACCTTTTTTCCTCATCGGTTGTCGGTTCTTCGAACTATATGGGCGGTCCATTGCCACTTCAGTCTACTAATCCGTTGGGCTACGTCGGTCACTCTGGTTCTACTGCGGATATCCTCATTTCTAAGTTTATCATGCATAGAAACTCCGAGCATAGCCCTCTCCATAGCTCCCTGAGCGACCTTGAGCTTCCTCATACGGCCAGCAGTGAAGAACCATGTCTCAGATCCATAAGTCATCACTGGCAACACGCACTAGTTGTACATTCTCGTTTTCAAGTTTTGAGGTATACCTGACGAGAAGATGTGTCGTAATTTCCGGAACGCTGCCCAGCCGAGTTGAATCCGTCGATTGACCTCTCGGTCGAAGTTGGACTTATCAAGCCGGACTATTTGTTCCAGGTAAACATATTCGTCAACAACTTCGAGCTTAGTGCTCCCAACAACTACCGGCATAGGTGTGACCTGGACGTTACACATGATCTTTGTTTTGTCCATGTTCATTTTAAGACCTATCCGTTGGGAGGCACTATTGCGGTCATTGAGAGTGCTTAGGTCCTCAAGCGATTCTGCCATAAGGACTATATCGTCGGTAAATCGAAAGTGAGTGATGTACTCGCCATTGATGTTAATACCGTATCATTTCCAGTCCAGTAGCTTGAAAACGTCTTCCAATGCAGCGGTGAAGTTTCGGGGATATAACGTCACCCTCTCTTACACCTCTCACCAGTTGGATAGGTTTCGTACTCTGGTTCTGGATTCGGATGTTGAGCTGATTAAATATATTTTCAATGCAATGAGAATTCACAGGATGCTTTGGGTATATTCTGTGACCTATCCAAAACCTTCGATTGTTTTCACCATGAAACATTAATCAGAAAACTAGAACACTACGGTGTAAGAAGTAATGCTCTTAAATTAATTGTTTCATATTTAAGTAACAGAACGCAAAAAGTTGTCATTAATAGTATGAGCGCTTCCGGATCGATAGTACAAATGGGCCTGCCTCAAGGGTCAATTCTCGGCCCCTTTCTGTTTCTTGTATATATTAATGACTTACCTTACATAGTAGGGGATAACCATAATACAGTATTATTTGCTGATGACACTTCTTTAATTTTCAAATTAAAACGACAATTATTAAAATATGACGAAGTAAATAATGCTATATCTAAATTAGTAAATTGGTTTAATGTTAATAACTTGCATTTAAATAGCACTAAAACGAAATGTATGAAGTTCATGACTCCAAACGTCAGACAATTAAATACTAATGTAATTTTAAATGGAGAAGAACTGAGTCTTGTTGATACCACCGTTTTTATTGGAATAACACTAGACGCGAAGCTTCAATGGAGCCCCCATATATCGAAGTTAGCAAGCAGACTTGGTTCTGCAGCATATGCTGTAAAAAAGATTAGAAATCTTACCAGTGTGGAAACAGCTAGACTTGTTTACTTTAGCTATTTCCATAGCATAATGTCGTATGGTATTTTGCTATTGGGACACGCGACTGACACTGAAATTATATTTGTTTTACAGAAGAGGCCATAAGAGCAATCTATGATTTAAAACCTAGAGTCGCTCTGACAAAAAATGAAGGAAATTAATATATTAACTTTGGCCTCTCAATACATTTATGAAAATGTAATGTACGTTCATAAAATAAAGTAGTTATACAAAAATAAGTGATATTCAATCTGTAAATACTAGGAACAAACACAAGCTAGTAGTACCAGTTACTCGACTCCACTGAGTTAGTAATTCATTCTCGGGGCGATGTATACGCTTTTACAACAAAATCCCAGAAAATATACAAAATTCGACCTGCTCAAAATTCAAAAACTTTATTAAACTAAGTTTGTATAAAAAGGGTTATTATAATATTAAGGAATTTATGGATGATAATAACCCCTGGGAATGAGGTGTTCGCTACCAAGCTATTTCTAATTTGTTTTGTGTGGTTAATTGTGTAACATCATGATTGTAAGCTGTTATTTAAAAAAAAAGTCTCGCTGGGTTTCTTGCTGGTTCTTCCCAGGAAAGAGGTTTTTTTCGAACCAGTGGTAATTAAACAAAAGAGTGACTCAATAAGTATTATTTATAATCTATATTGAATAAAAACGTTTCTGTTCTGTTTCTGGATAGCCATCGTAGCCCTACTGTACAAACACTTCACCACTTCGATATACCGACAGTCAACTTGGCACTGCTGAAGGGACTGCAGCACCGCCCAAATTTCGACGGAGTCAAAGGCTTTCTCCATAGTCCACATACGCAAAACATAGTAGCAGATTGTACTCCTCGGTCTTCTGTACAAATTGCCGAAGTGTATGTATGTGGTCTATGGTACTAAAGCCTTTTCGGAAACCGGCTTGTTCGGGAGGCTGAAAGTCGTCGAGTCCGCGTGCGAGACGATTCGTAATGACTCTCGAAAACAGCACGTAGACGCGGCTCAGAAGAGAAATCGGTCTGTAGTTATTCAAGAGAGCGTTGAGAGCGTTGTTGCCTTTCTTCGATACGAGCAGTATTAAAGTTGCGTAAGTCCCGCCGCATGCATTTGGAGATCTGTCTGTTCAGTTGCCTGTATGCTTTCAAATCTACTGAAGACTGCAGCTTCATTTCCCGTCTAATAGTCATGAGATTAAGTGTGATCGGAGAGTTTTTGTGTTCTTCTGCGGCAGGTCTTACAGAACTCAGCTCCGACCGCATGGACAGTTTCCACGTGCCTCTAACCATTCGGTGATCGCTGCCAGTTTTACCCTCGCGATCACTGAGACAAAAAAAGATATTCTTAGTAACTCTTATTACAAACCCCCCTGTGCCCTGATACATTCTTGTAGTCAGTCATCGATCTGACTAGCGTTACGATGACATATTGTGGTATGTTCTCCCCCTCTTCACGAATTTAAGCTCGGGAATGGATGAAACAGCGGGAACCCTGGCTCGGACTCTCCGTTTTAGCTCGTCGCATAGGTGTTCGATCGGGTTCAAATTCGGGCTTCATTCTGGCTACACCATTTGTTGAATCTCGATCACCGATAAGTACTCCGTAACGATCCGCGCGTTATGAGATCTGGCACTGTCATGCATAAACAAAAAAATTTCTCCGATAAAACCAGCATACGGCATTACTTGGTCTTCGAGGATGTCAGCATTACTTGGTCTTCGAGGATGTCAGTTATGTATCGGTCAGCTGTTAATCCATGTCTACCACTTCCATCGTTGACGGCGTCGACGAAGACAAGTTCCGTTTTACCGTCTAGAGAAATGTGGGGACCATACAAGAACCACCGCTAAAACTTATAGTTTCTCGAATGCAACATTGGGCAAATCTATCACCAGGTCGTCGTTTCTCCCGTCATTGCTAAAAAGACAGATTGTCACCTCGTCAGAAAACAAAACTGACCTCCAGTCTTCTAAAGTCCAATTAATGTGTTCTCGAGCAAACTCCAGGCGAGATCGGCGGTGAGCTACATTTAATTTTGGGCCAGTTGCCGGTTTGTGTGATGTTAAATTTCGTTCCTTTAGTCTTCGTCTCACTATCCACCTACTGATTTTGACACCTCGACCGTCACGTAACGCTTGCTGTAGCTGAACAGCATTAAGTCCACGGTCGCACAACGAACTGAAATAAAGTGATCGTCACGTTCTGTAGTTGCTCGTGGTCTACCGGTTCCAGGTCGCCGAACAAAAGCACTAGTCTCCAGATTCCTGCGGTACACCCGCTGTACCTTTGAACGACTCAAATGAAGTCTGCGTGCCACTTCACGTTGTCCGTGTGCAGTCAAGTAAAGCTACAACTTGGGCAGCTTCCGTCGGTGTAGTATCCATTTTATCAGGCCATTTGATTACACAGACACAGATAAAGACAACAATAACACGTCAAAGGTATAATTAACAAGAGTCGCGGAGGATAGGACGCTCCTCTTCCCCCGCGACTCCATCTTGGCTGCAGCAGTAGGGGGAGGGGACACCCATTTTGCCGCAACCCACCAACACACATTAGAAGCGAGCTCGCCCAGTTCACTCGGAGATGCCACCTTAGGGCAGCCATGTAGGTTCCTCTTGGTCTGGATCTCGTTCTGGAGGGAAGCTGCGCAATCCAGCCCAACGAATAACAAAACTCAAAACTTGTGTTAACTTCTATAATTCTGTTTATATGTTATATATATTTTTACTAACTAATTATGGACGTTACACAGATGGAAAGAAAGAGAGTGGAAGATGCGATGCAAGCAGAAGCTGTGGCCCGTGAATCGAGTGCTGTGGAAAGATCTTTACGGATACGAGCAGCGCGACTCGAAGCGGTAGCGGCTGAGATGAAATTTCCATCCACTCATCCATCGTTGCAATATACATTTGAAGAATCGAGAGCTCAACAATATTTAGAACAATATAACCATACTTGAAAGGTATCATAACTAAAGGCGCAAGCCTAGATGAAAAAAAAACATCTATTGAGACACTAACCCAGAGGATGTGTGGTAAAATTTATGACATTCTGTCCAGATTTCAAAAATCACAAAATATTTGATGAAATCAGGATAGGTATGGAAGTTCAGATTTATCTACTTCTGAAATTTATCAACAAATTTATATTAGCTTAAAGCATTTTTACAACAAATTATAATTGATACATTGATACATTTGGAAATAAACTGTAAATCCAGCTGTTGTAGAATATCATTACATATGCTTACCTATGTAACTATCTTAGCTTATGAAAGAACTGGTGATCCGCCCCGGCTTCGCACGATCTCGATAACAACGCCACCTACCGGGTACAATAATGAATCTAAACCATTATCTAATCAACTTAATCACACACACAAAATTTCATCAAAATCGGTCCGGCCGTTTAGGAGTTCAGCCACATATGTGTGTATGTGGCTGAACTCCTAAACGGACAGAAGAATTATATAATATATAATATGCATGTATTATATATTAAAAACTCCTTCTTCTTGAATCATTCTGTCTATTGATGAAAACCGCATCAAAATCCGTTGCATAGTTTAAAAGATCTAAGTGTACAGACGGTGGGAAGCGACTTTGTTTTATACTATGTAGAGATAATTTTCACAGCGTCTGGACACATAAATAAGAACAAAAAAATATTAAGATATTATCTCTATATATGAGGAGCAAATTCAAAACGTGATTTTCTTATCGATTCGGTGTGTAAATATTTTTTTACGTGGTGTTTTAAATTTTTGCTTTATTAAGAAGGTTATTACAGTAGGTAGTTAATTTTTATGGCTTTTCAAACTCTTACTGACAATGACGTCATTGTGTGGGCTGAACAGTTCGTTACCTGCGTCAAGCATAAAAAGTAATAAAATAAATTTGAACATTGATATTTTAGAAAGAAAAATGACAATATTGTTTTTTATATAAAATAAGTTTGACAAAAGAGCACACAGTCCACCTGATGGTTAGTGGATGCTGAGGCCCATAGACATCTATATCTATACTCGATTAAGTTCTACATACCAAACACAGCATACGAAACACACAGTGTTAAGCTACTATTTTGCTGGTATTCTGTGAGCGACACTTCCCCGGTCGAGCCGACCCATTCGTGCTACAACTATACTACTAGTATAGCTGCAATATGGCTCTACCACGTAATCCATCTCTAAGGGTGGAAAATAGGGAATGGACATTTTAATGTTAATACTAGGTTAATAAGGACTCCTTTTCAGCCAAGAAGTTCGTCTGTAGATACCACCTTCTTACCTAATATGCCGCTCAATAGCAGTGCTTGCACTCCTGTGTTCCGGTTGAAGGGTATAAAGAGGCATTGAAACTTGGTCCTAAGTCCTAAGAGATGTCAAGCCCCGATTTAGCTTCTTAAATGGGGTCTTTAATTCTTTGATGACATGTCTTTACACCGACTTCAGAAGTTATTATTTAGAAGTTATTTTTTTCTTTTAGAAGTCTGTTTCACATTTTTTTTTTCCAAAAAAATATTTTGTGCATTGTAGTACTGTGGGTGATCCAAAAGTAATGGTAGTGAATATTAAAGACGGAATAAAATTTTTTTAACTATAATAGTTAAAAATAATTTATTTTCTACATAGTCTCTAACAAGTCCATTTAATCTTTATCTTGACCCTCCAAAAAAGCCTCAACTGCGTACATCACTTCCCTATCGTCTGCAAATTTCTCGCCTCGACGGTGTTCCTTGAGCCAAGGAAATAGAAGTCACTGGGAGCTAGATCTGGAGAATAGATCGCAACTGCGGCTTTGTGAGGTGGGGCGTTGTCTTGTTGAAACAGCACTCCAGTTCGCAGTTTGCCGCGTCTTTTTACCTTAATAGCCCCCCGCAATCTTTTTATTTGGCCTGCATAGTAAGAGCCCGAAATAGTGGCTCCTTCTCCTCCTTGAATATTCCACCATAATTATTCCTTCAGCATCCCAATAAAAAACGGACGCCATAACCTTTCTAGTCGAACTTGACACTTAGAATTTCTTCGGCGTCGGTGAGGAGGCTCGTTTCCAAACCGTTGATTGTTGTTTGATTTCAGGATCAAAATGGTGAATCCAGGTCTCGTCCATGGTCACGAAACGAAAACATTTTCCTGATCTGCTTGGAACCTTTCGAGATTCACCCTCGAAATATCGACTCATTTTTCATTCTTTGTACCCAACGCGCAGAGTCCTTTTACCTACCTAAAAAGGAGACGGTACTCAATTCGACTGTATGTTTTTTTTTTATGTGTGTTACCTCATAACTTTTTCTGGCTTTATTTGAAAGCTGGTGCTTCTCATGTGGTACCATATAAATTTGATCAAGGTCTGACCAATAGTTTTTGAGTTATTCTTAATAATTATTTATATTGAAGTTGGTTGTACAAAATTTTTAGTTTTTAATTATTCATATGCAATTCGTTCGCAAGGATTCTTTGATCACTGCCATATGAGATAACTGTGACTTCAGCTATATGCCTAATGGTCACTCTTCGATCTGCCAATACGATATCTTCACCTTTTTTACGTTATCTTCAGTGAGGGATGTGGATGCGCGTCCTTCGCGATGTTCATCTTCCGTGGATATTCTGCCCAGCTTAAACTGCTTGGCCCAGCGTGCAACTGTGGAATATGGAGGTGCAAGGTCCCCCAATGTTTCCACCAAGTCGTTGTGTATGTGTTTGGTAGACATTGTTTTTTAAACAGATACTTGATGACAGCTATAGTTTCTTTTTTCTTCTTTTTGATGTTATCTCTTCGATGATTCGTATTCAAATGAATGTACCTCCAGGGAATCGTAACCTATTTATATGATTTCTTTATGCAGATCTAGTGGGTACATAAGCAAGCAAAAAATTTTTTTGGATTTTTATGTCCACTGGAAATAACCAATAATCATTACTTTTAGATCATCCCTCGTATACTGGTTGTTTTGCTTATTTACTCCTGCACAATAATTTTTTTTAAATATTGGATATCGTAAAAGCCAGCTAAGCCAGCATTCGACAAACCTTGTATTGTTAGACATTATACATCCGTACTGATGATGGGGGGAATCTAGGGTATCGCCAAGTGTGACGACGATTACTATTCATTCATCATTCATTACAGCCTATCAAAATCCACTGCTGACTATAGGCCTCCCCATGGACGCCTCATAGGATAGTTGCCATAGTTGCCACGTTTGGCAAGGATGTTACAAACGCAGATTTTGAAGTGAAAACTTTAGAATCGTTGTGATTTAAAACTCGATGAAACGAAAAAGTGACACTAAAAGAGACATATACATCTACAGTTTTTAGCCTACGAGAGAATGAGATAGAATATATACATTGTAATACAGTGTTCCTAATATCTATTATATATTTTAGTTATCACAATATGTAATGTAATGTAATATATTATGTAAAATAAAATGTAAAATAATTTTTAAACTTGGTAACAATCTTGGAGTATTTATAAGCATAGATTGCTTATAAATACACTACTAATATCCTACTCCTGATGCTCTGCATTCGTATCATTCTCTCAAAGTTTACTTTTCTGAAGGTTTCATTTCTACAGCGTGTGAACTGCACACATGGTTTTTTCTTATTAATATTAGGAAGACGCTACTGACAGACACTCTTCTGGCTTTTTTCCCTCCGTCGCTTTTTACGACACCTATGGGACGATATGGGGTAGTGGATTTTCTTACACTGACACTACACGGTCAACACTTGATAACCACCTTGCGGTCAAGTAGAATTCTTTTATAATATGTGTTCCATACTTGTGTATGATGTTCTGAATGTAGAATGCAGTTAGGCATAGGAAAATAACATACAACAGAGTAAATACGAAAACTTTGTATACTTTATTTGATTGCGTTTTATAAGATGATAAAATTATTTTTAATAATATGCATTTGTACAATTTCATCTATGCCTACCTACTTGTTCACTACAGCATCTAAGAATATATTATACATTGCTAATATACAACATGTTTTTACACTGAGATCTTATAATCTATAAAATCTTACGTTGAAATACATCATGTGTATTAAGAAACATAGTGTTAGTAATTCTGATGGAATAGGAATCAGAATAAATTGAAGATATTTTGCTATCAGTTTTAAATCTAAACATATTGAACTCTTAGGCTGGGTTCACACGGCAATTCACGGCAGGTTATTTGATTGTCATAAGTACTTGATTTTAATCGATAAACGTTGAGAGTTCACGCATTTCCATTTCATTCGTTTAAACGCGAATAGCTGCAATTTACACACAGGGACTTATGTACTGGTATCAGAGGCACCTAAGACATCGTCGGCTTAATTTGAGAATGTAAGATTTTGCTTTTCTTTTACACAAACAAAATCCATAAATCGATACCACAGGATATCCTGACACGACAGTTTCCTCGGTTGTTTTTCTATAAAAAAAAGTGTCATAACTGAATACATCTTAACTGATTCAATTTTTTTGACAAGTCCGGTGAGTAGTTAGTGAACATCTTCAAACTTGCCTTGCCTTACAAATGACGTGTTCATTATTCTGTACTCAATGTATCCCCACTACTTATTCGATAAGAATTAAAAAGTGCAGTATATTGCCGTGTGAATTTAATGTTTGGTACTATTATTGTTCTGGTTTGATAAGCAAAGGAACAGAATGTTCTTAATAGTTTGGACATGGGTTGGTTTAAATAAACGATTGAGCATATTTTTTTTATAACGCTTAAATTAATATTCAAAGCCTTTTTCTGTCCCGAATTTAAAAAAAGAGCTGAGGAACATTCTTAACATAATTTACAAATTCTCACTGAATTGGTACGATCAATTGTACCAACGTACACATATTTCAAAAATCTTGTCGTTTGGATATTTAGAATAGGTACTCGTAGTACGCGTCATGGTACCTATAATATAATATTCATATAGTAAACAACCAGTAAGTAAAACATTATAAAACAAAATAATTTGTGCGTAAAAAATATGTACAAGTTCCAACTATAAATTATTGTTTTGTTACATTAATGTTTTACTGTATTAGCTATACTACCTTAACAACCGTAGCCGTACCACGATACATTTACCTTGGATTAAACAATGAAATGTCTTACTAGAACAATTATTAGGCGGTAGAAATACTTTATAGCAAATGTCATATCTGATAGGATTTTTTCCGATTTTGGACAGGACTGTCAGTTGTTATATCGGACCTGGCGGTATATACCAGGTACATTTACTGGCAGCCCTGTTTAGAGTTTGACTTTTGGCGCGAAGAACATCGATGTGAATTCGTTGGGCTTTACATGAACAAGAAGGTTAAAATTCTGTTAATTAGTCGTTATAACGTTTGTTAATAAAGCAAAGCGTTACTGTTCGTCGAATATGGATATCACATTGAGATGAATTTAATCGAGTTGCGTTTGTCGCTTATAATTTTTAGATATCCATAAATTTACAGATACCCATGTTGCAAATAAAAGGAAATTCAAATGGTTATTTCTAGAAGAGCTAAGTTAGCTAGGTAGGTACCGGTTTTCCGTGGTAAGGTTTTATTAGAAAGTAATTAGAGCATACATCCAAAATACATGTCCACAAACTACGAATACCATACTGTTGCAAAATTGTATAAAACTGGACGGACAACTCAACTCACTACGGCAAATGAGCATCCAGCAATTTAAAACTCGCCTAACGCAGTAAAACCCTTTACAAATTAAATAATGGCAGCCTTGTTTTATTTTGTATATTTATTTCTAACATTTACACAATAGAAACTCTGTTACTTAGCGTATTTGTCGTTATTGGCAGTCTACGTTGATGTCGGTATTGTATGTCCTATCTCAGTTTTCTTTGGTTATATTCCTTCTCACATGAGACATATGAGGCAATCAACATCTCTTCCTTTAAATTACTCTACAGTATCATTAAGGTCGATGTCGATGGCCACAAAAACAAAATGAATTTAAACATTTTGTTAATGTTTTAGAAATATCACCGTAGTCGTTATTTTCTTAAATTAAGTAAGTACAATTTATCTAATTTTATAGAAGTTTCTTACTTGCCGTCTTTATAAATAAGGTAGGTATTATTCAGATATGTATTTGTAGCTGAAACAATGCACCCAAATTGCATTTATTACGGCTACTATCATGGTTCGTTTTCATAATTTTATCAACTATCTTTAGGTCTCAAAGCTAGCAGGCTGTAATTTTCGATTGCAGGTTATAATATGTTATCTAGCTAGCGAACATCAAACATTTATGTACAATTAAATTTATTACGTTCCAGACGCATCTTTAACAATCACTAGCAAAAGCGAAGAGCAAACTTCGCGTTAATTACTCAATCGAGGACTCCTCAGTGTCATGAAAACGTGCGCTAAAGACGTTACATAAATATTTGTTTTTCTTAACATTACATAAACGACACATTTGTTTTTACTAACTAATGTGTCATTTAACTGACGCGTATTAGCGTTGAATTTAAAATTTCGAAATCAATTTTAAATGCACATATCTACAGTCCCGGTATTGAAGTCATCCTTAGGTGCGCACACTTAAACGTAGTGGTTGTATACTTTGACTCACATAATATCATTGCACCGCCCTCACGAAGCGAACAATGCAGTCGAGAAGGTAAGTAAATACCGGCGGCCAAATAATATCGGCGAGTCGATCTTTAGTTTCGGCGATGTTTTTTCTTGTCAAGGCTTAACAGCAGCTTCATTAGACACTGAACACCGCCAAGCGATATTTTTATTTCAAGGAATCGATCGCAATGATACCCTATATGTGGAGAGCTGGTAGCGCGGAGGCGAGGGGTGTGAGCGGCGTGGCGGGGCCGGAGGGGGGCACGGGCGTGGCGGGGCTGGCGGGGCCGGGGCTGGCGGGCGGCGGCTCGGCGGCGCGCACGAGCGCGCGGCGCAGCTCGCGCGCCCGCGCCGCCAGCGTGCGCGCCGCCTCCGCCATCTCGGCCACCGCGCTCGCGCACGGGAACTGCTGCGCGGCCGCCTTCGTCTTCGCGACCGTCACGGCTAGTGCGTCCGATAACGCGTCCGAACAGCGCAACGCTTTCGCCTTTAAGCTAGCGTGTTGGGCGCTCCTGAAAATATACGATAATCATTAGAAACGATCTTTACAAAAAAGCCACAATAATGGTGTCGCTGTAAGAGAAATCATAGATTCATTTCATCTTGTCTGTGCCGTCAGAAGCGACTTATGGCAATGCCATAACCATCTCTTGTTTATACACAGAGGCAAAATGCCCTAACCGACGACGGTAGGCAGCGTCAAGCGTCAACGGTGCGAAATGGCGCATAAGCGGATTCGACAAACCCTCTCAACTAAAAGTTGTATTATGTTGTAAAAAGTTGAATAAAAATTTAACATTTAAGGATTCTGTAGTTGGCAATAAACAACTAAAATTCTTATAAGATTACTTTAACTTTATAGAACAAGAAGTTAATTTCTACTAAAAATCGCTATAAAATTTTGGTCAACTCACCTGTGCACTGTATCTCCCACGTGAACTATCCTATGTGCACTTAAAACAACAAATTTTCCGTGAGCAAGGAACACATCGGGCGGTTGCCCCATTTCGATGGTCCTAAGGAAGGCCTCCACCGCCGTGGCCAGGTGGGCACCATACGTAGCAGTTTGTGCTGCGTAGAATGCTGCCAGTTGTCGGTCGTCTGGTGGGAGTATAGTTGCGGCCGCAACTGCGCTAACCTGAACCCAAACACAATCATCATAACACTAACGTAAAAGTAAAATAAAATTTTTGGAAAGTTATGGATTTTTTTTAGTATTTTGGCTGACTAACTAGCTCACAGTCCACCTGATGGTAAGTGGTTGCTGTGACTCATAGACATCTACATCTATCCTCAGTAAAGAATCAAAATGCAGATGCGTTATCAACTGTGAGGACTAACAAGGAATGCATCTTTTCCAGTAAAAAACTTGCATGATCATACATATTTCGGTGTGAATATTTTGCTTAAAAGCCTTGTAGCTATTGCTACAATAAAAAAAAACATGCGTGAGTGTCGTGGAACACTCGGTTGGAATGAAGATCCTTTCGAGGTATATTATTATTGATGATGTGAACGTATTATATTATTGATTAAAATACAAATAAATGAATTACTAGCGTCTATTAAAATGAAGCGTCATTTAAAATAAAATAATATTTCTTTCATGGCAAGATAAGAAAATGTGCGAGGGAGATGGATATTATTCCATCTCGCTTCCTTATAGCCGCAAGGCCGTCTACACTACGTCAAAAAGGGTCGTGACGGAAAAATCTTACACTTTTTGTCGCTTAGCCCCCATCCGCCAAATCCGTACCGTCCGATAAAGAACTTCGTTCTAAAAACGTGGAGACAAACTTTTGGTACGCACCTCGCCGGCGTGGTCGGCGTCGCGCACGAGCGCGTCGAAGGAGGCGCGCAGCTTGTCGGGCAGCGCGGCGCGGATCTCCGCGTTGCGGCGCCCGGCCGCCGCGCGCGACTCCAGCCGCACGTAGTCGTACTCCTCCGTCCACTCGTGCCCCGCCGCCGACCGCCTGCGGACGTACCCAAGCTCATTAACATCAACATCGTCATTACAGTCTATCAGTCTACTGCTGTAGGCTTTACAGTTGGCAGTCGATTTGGCAATCGCGTTTCTTTATTATTTTAGATTTTTTTTAAATACTGCTCATCACATGTTTAAGGTTCCTCCCTCTTTCGTCTTTACGACACCCAAGGAATGATATGAGGGTTCACTTACACCTCTACTACTCCATTACTCTGCGTTAACTGTATAACCGTGTTTACTGACAAACTACCCTCTAACTGTCATAAGTGTTCTGAATTTCATTCTATCTGTTTAGCAGTTTTCTAAAGTACAAAAGCGTAACCGCCATAAAGAAAGAAGAAGAAGATAGTACAAAAGTTTTCTTTTGTACTTACAGCAAAATATATTTTATTGTTATTATTTTATCTTGTCCTGACCCAGGTATATGTTGCGATTATGTCTATGTTTCTGAAGGCATCCAGCCATCATCGATATAATTGCATAAATATTCAACGTCGAATGCGAGTAAATTAAGTAAAGTGAACTACTTACAAAGCGCATACATCTGGAGCATCATATACTCGTAAGTATATTATTGAAACACTAGAATTTAGATAAGGCTTATGAAGATAAATAAATTCATTATTGATTTTCAGTTCAAAGGGTGATGAAAGCAAGTATAATTACAACTTTATTTATTTGTGAGTTCTTTGCAAATGCCCATTAGTTGCAGCAGCCACTATCAGATTCACTAAAACTCATTTGTCACTAATGATATCAAAAAGATAACAAACCTGAATAGCAGCGACGCATTCCCGTGTATGAATGAAGCGGCGCGGCGCACGTCTTCAGTGAGTGAGCGCGCGCAAGCCACGAGCTGGTCGAGTGCGTCCTGAAATAATTGTAAATAATTTAGGCTATGAAATATTCTTGTTGGTAACATTAATACAGCAGAAATTGGATTATATAAATTTATATGAATGAAAACAACATTAATATCACTTAATTTATTTGATTTTGAAATTTAAGTAGAAGAGCCAAGGTAGCTCAGGGGCTAAGCGCTCGCTGTAAATTTCACAGTACGCGAGCAACCCGGGTTCGATCTCCGCCGGCACCAATGAAATTGTAAATTGAAATTTTAAGTGCTGATTTACCACGTATTCGGCGGTGAATGAAAACATCATGAGGAAACCTGCATGTCTGAGAAATAAAAAAAAATATTGCAAAGACATTTGTGAAGTCCGCCAACACACATTGCGGTAGCGTGGCGGGCACTTCCTTGCCTAAAACCCACTCAGAAGTGAGAGGAGGCCTGTGCCCAGTAGTGGGACGTATATAGGCTGTAACTTAAAGTAACTTGAAACTTTAACTAACTTACAGGCTAGTAAAAGAAAATTCCTGGGAAATATTGTGGCATATGGTATAATAGTGGAAATATCTCTGATAATTTCTGTACTACGTTTCCTTATCTTTTCATGTCTGGTACTTTGAACGTCCAATTACCTGCCAAGCGTGGCGATTACGGCCTATGTCCGACAGTGGAATGTATAAGAAAGGAGGATATTATCAATTGCCTCTGCTATGGTGGTGAAGTTTACCTGTGAACCATCGGTGGGCTCGCGGTCGCGCTCCAGGCGCTCGGGCGCCCAGTCGCCCGCGTCCAGCGCGCTCGTCGCCTCGTGCGTGATGCGCTCCGCATCCTTCAGCGCCTTCACCAACGGACGCAGCTTTACTGCGATACCTGCGGTCGCAGATTAGATTCTCTTAAGCATGTTTCTAATAAACGTTTCGTCTCCATGACGATCCATTTTATTATATATAGTCCTCCTCATCGATTTCGATGAGGGCGACCCTAGACATTAGGATCGTTTCCTATAATGAACTGATATGGCTTGCTAGGCCGAACATGGTCTGAAAAACTTTTTGACATGTGGGGCAGTGGAGTTGGTCAGCAGAGTTGTAAGTGTATTTATATAATATAGCACGTAGCGCTAATAGGACACAGACCAGCGACCGTTTCGTTGAATAAGATTAATAGGGTGAACATGCCATGTCATGTCTAGGCTGTTAACTGAAAGGCTAATTAAGCTAGTTGGCTGCGATATTATATAATACCATAACACCATACACAATTGATGTGTAGGTAGCTAGTTTTTTCTTTGCGCTATTGGCATTTTACGTCTAAAGTTTTAATGCGGCTCTCAGGAAAGCCGCTTTCCTCAAACGACTTAATGCTTTTGAAGACGGTTGATTGCCTAGAACCTAGATGATATTTTTGCTGCTAGTTCCTCCCAACACGCAGAGTCGATAGCGCAAGCGTTAAGATATCTTTTGTATACATCGTTATAACGCAAATGCTGACCACAGTGCTATTTCGTTTACCTCTCGCCACCTCTGTGTAGCAAACAGCTTAAGGTAAACTTCGGTCAGCCATGCGAAAGGACATGCCTACACATCCTGAGCTGAGCTGTCTTACATACCGAAGCGACGCAGAATGCGCGTAGACTGCCTATGTCTACTTTGATGTTTGCGGCAGAGAGAGGATAAGATTCTCCTAGTCTTTCTTTTCAGCTATCGGTTGAAGATAAAAGGTACCTAGTGATTTTATACTCTGTAGTTGAAGTCCGTAACAGTTAGCGTGTAGTGACGTTGTAAGAATATTCATTATCCCATATCGTTTTGTGGGTGTTGTAAGAGGCGACAAAAGGAAACAAATCAGGTGATGGGTAACAGCGGGTCCCTAATAACAACTAAAAATAAAAAATCTGCAGTTATATGTATATATATGCGGCATACATCCACCTTTGAGGTAATCTACGGGGAAGCTCATTTTCTGTAGGGGACTTTGATAAGCTATAACGGTAACGATAACGGTAGTTGAAATCGGAGAAGGGTAAACGTTACACTTTAGAAAAGAAGTGTAAGAAAAATTTATTGTTGATTTTTTTTAAACCGCTTGACCGATTTCGATAAAATTTAAATAGGACCACCTGGGAACTGTACCCATTGAAACAAAAAGAATTTTCCAAATCGGTCCAGGCGTCTTTGAGTAATCGGTGAATATACATTAAAAAAAGATTTCGACGAATTGTAAACCTCCTCCTTTTGGAGTCGGTTGAAAATGATGAGGCCTGTAAATGGTACCTTTGTCTTGTGCATCGTGCGCGTTGGCGAGCGTGGCGTCCGCGAAGACGGCGAGGTCGTGCAGCGCGGCGCGCAGGCGGGCGCCCGCCACGCGCACGTCCAGCACGCGCGCCCGCAGCGCGCCGCGCCGCCGCCAGCCCGGCGACACGTGCGACAGCAGCCGCGACACCGCCGCCGACGCCTCCTCCTGCACCAACACAACATATTCTATACTCGCACTATACGAACCAAGCTTCCAACGTGTAGTGAGTGAGTAGTGAGTGTAGTAGTATAGTCAGTTGATTAGCACGGCGAATGTGACGATTACAACAAATACTTCTCTTCTATTTAACGAGATCTATGTGCAGTAGTGAACTTTACATTTCGACAAGAATGAGGGAGAGAAATCAGAATTCTGAACCGTTTCTTATTAGTATAATTGTACAATGAGATGATAACACACAGAACAGTTTCGGGGGCTCATAACGTAATGGCGGGTAACTTAAACGTAGTCAAGCCACGCTGCAGATATTTTATGGTTTTAGGTTTTAGCACGAACGGGTCGGCTCGACCGGGGTAGGACCAAAATCTAACAGAATACCATTGTAAAATAGCAGCTTATTGCTGCTGTGTTTCGTGTAGTGAGTGAAGACAACCCTTTTTACTGGAAACGAGGCATTCTATCTTAATCCTCAGGGATACCAAACCTAGTATTTTGATACTTAATCGAGGATAAATGTATTGTAGGTAGACATTGCTAAATTCATTTCGTTTTTATTTTTAAATCAAGTCCGCACTGCATAATTTTCTTTCACCGCCAAGCTCGTGGTAAATCAGTATTTAAAATTTCTATCAACAATATCATTGATGCCGGCGCGTATCGAATCAGAGTTGCTCGCGAAGTGCGTAATTTACCTCCGCTACTACGGCTTTTTCCTATTTAATAATCACGTGTTCTACGCGTAGGTAATTTTCCTAGCACTTACGGCATTATAATGCTAACTACGTAACTGTCAACTTACGGCTAAGAAGAGTAAAAATATACGTCACCGCGGTGGCCAACGACCGTACAAGGTGAAGTAGGTATACCTAAGGTCATAAATTTCCAATACTCACTAAAATGAAAACTGTGAACCTCATCTTGTAGGATTTACATACGTGATGTATCAAATTCTAGAAGAAACAAAACACTACGTTAACCGCAGCGACTACAGTACTCCGTATTGCATCCATGAGTCATGGCTAAAACGGGACCGTGTCTTAACATAGCACTAATAGCAATAGTAATTTACGGTCACTGCTCTGCGGTGGAGATTTTGACCGCAAAACGCAATTTTGAACATTTATTTATTTTATTCAACGAATAAATAAGAGCTTCATATCTCCGTTTCTGAATAAGCTAGCTTATTCAGAGTCAGAGATATGAAAATATTAACATTAAATTCTTATCTCTCTCTGGCATCTAATGTTATAGTAATGCTAATGCGCAATGCACTTTACATACGTTAACTAGATTTGCAGTGACAGATTGCAGATGGAAGCATTAGATTAATAGATTATGCAGTTGCTAATGAATAATTTTAAACTTAATACATAGCTTTTTAATGTCAAAGGTTTCTATCCTTACAGGCAATATTTTTACGTGGTAGCTCAAAGGCTGATCAATGATCAGCATGTCTAAATATTTCGACGACATTCGTTTATTTATTACAACCTATCAAAAGTCAACTGCTGTTGGAATGTGAGGGTTTTTTTAAATGATTTTGAGTTGTTATCTGGAAGATGTTGCTGGCAATCTCCTAGTTTAGTTTATCTTTCTTTGTCGCCTATTCCGACACCCAAAGATGATATGGGGTAAATTGACATGAATGATGCAAAGTGGGCATGTGTTAGTAATATCACGCATTTCTCTAGTATTTACTATAATACCGCGAGAGTGCTGCAAGCTACTGTTAAGTGAAATAGAGTGATATGCCTGGTTGACGCAGTACTACGTACTTACGTTTCTTTTCTATGTTATTATTTCACTATGGTGTGATATTACGTGTCATGACAAAAGACTTGAATAAGGCATAAATTAATGTTGGTGAGTAATGAGTAATGCTTCATTATACCACTTTTCTGAAAATGAAATAATATGTCATTACATCACATTGTTTTAAAGTTAGCCTTTATACAAGTACGACATCCCACTCTACTGGGATCGGGTCTCGTCTCATTTCTTAGAACGTGTGTGTGTTTTGTTAGTGCTTTCATATTATACAATTTAAATGAAATATGCAATAGTGTTTGTTAAGATGTACATTGTTTTTCATTAATATTGTATTTAGCAAATTGCTTAGTCCGCAAAATGGTAATATTGATATATTCTCACAGTTCAATTGTTACGGTTATCGTAATTATGAGCAATAAAACAAACCTGTAATCTCTCCAAGGCCTCTAATGCCGCGTCGCACGGTAGAGGTAGAGCTCGAGAACGCGGCACGTCGTAGGTACTGGAGACAGAGGCGGCGGACGCAGCAGAAGCGGCGGAATGCGCCGAGCCCGCCGAATTTGCGGAAGCGCTAGAGGTGGCTGAGGTTAGTGAGCCCGTGCCACTGCACGCCGAATCGGCGCTGGCGGGCCGAGGTGCTCGAGGCGCGTCGTACCAATCGCCAAGAGGTCGGGGACAGTCGTATGTGCCCCGAGTGACAGGAAGAGGTGCACGGGGCACGTCGTAATGAGAACATTCTTCGATCTAAAATGAAAAATCTCTTTAAATTAGTTATTCCATAGACCTCAAAATACATTAACATGCTGATAAAACTACTGTTAGTTTTATCAAGCGTTTAAAAACTGTTCTAAATTCTTAATGACATTTTTAACATTTATCAATTGTTTGGGGGAAAATGGTTTCCATCGTCAAGATATTTCATAATTCTTTTGAAACTTTTCAGTTCGTGTTTTTTTTTAGATAAAAATGTAAATTCATCTTACAGTTCTAACATCTAATTCGACAAGCTTTAACCATGTTAACATACTTTTGTAAAAGCGGGTGACTGTTGCGCAGGCATGGGCTGGTGGGCAACGGGCGCAGGAGTGCGCGTGCGCCGCCGATGCATAGCCGTGCTTGCATCGAACACGCCCGCCACTATCCGCAACCGATTGCCGGGGCATATTCCCTGAAAAACCGAAACATAAATTATAACATATAAAATAATATGATAGATTCTTTCTTCTAGCTTTCCTTTTATCTCCTTGAAAAAATTTTGTATCCCTATTATAGTTGTTAAAGTTAGGAGAAGTGCCAACTTATGATAGAATATTTTGGTATATCATAAACCTAACATTACAGCGGTTAAAATAGGCGTCTGTAGACATTCTAATGAAAGATCGCAGACATTGACACATTACTATATGTATACAGCAATAGAATTCTGCGGAGTATGTCTCGCTATCGTTTGACTTCAAGGAACAGGGAAAGAAATACCGGAACAAAAGCAAATGGGCTAAAAGGAGGACAGGAAAAACATAACCAATCTAAATTACATTCTATGTTTCTTCATTTTATATGTATTATATGTAATTCGCGTTTAAAATTACAGTTTAAGTTTTGTGTTTTAATTACATTTGAGAACATGAATTTTACTTTTTTATTAAATCTAATCTTTGATACACCACCATAGAAGTCCATCATGAGGCCCAAATATCGACCAGAAACTACTATAAATTACATCTCTACTCTGATATGACCATTAGAAAGTTGTTCATTAGGCTGTAAGTTCGATCTTCCACCTTACTTGTGTATATGTTACGGCTAAAAGCCGAAGTGCGGTTACACCTAGTTCTACACCGGCTAGAACTAGGTGCGGCCAGCAGTAGTTGGTTAAATTTAGGTGTACTGTTAAATTTATAAAAACACGGATATACGTATCAAGTAATATCAGCGACAGTAGCTTAAGGTGCGGTAAACCGCATACATTTATCTAATTAATAAATTATATATGATACACCTAAGTTTAACCAACCGCAATAGACTGCACCTAGTAGTAGCCGGCTAGAACTAGGTGTAACCGCACTTCGGCTATTGGCCGTAAAATATACAAAAAGAAATTGTTTTGCAAACGGTCTTGGGCTCTGCAAACTAGAAAGAACTTAAGATTTAATTTTCATCAATCATTTGGGCCATTTTGATAACTTTTCTTCTGGTTATACCTTGAATATTCTGAATTAACTCTTGGCAAACGGAAACGCTTTAAGCAGAACCTTCTTTAAAACAATTAAATGATAACTAATGTCATATGGTGAATAATAATTGTAATGTATAATTCCGACATGGCTTTACGTCATGGGCATTAAAATTGGGATTGTCTTAAAATGTACAAATAATGACATGTATTAACAGCGTAATCGAGAGAAAAACAAACAATTAGTCCACAGTATATGCGTAACATTATTACGGTTGTTGTCCTGCATAGTGTATAATTCTATCACTTTCGTTTAATGCTACAGTAACTTACTCAACCTCCAATATCTTCAATAAGAATAGAACTTGGAACATCTTTTCTTAAAATTAGGAAAAATGCTTTGAAATAAGTTCTGTATCTCATTAAAACAGCTAATTAGTTGTCTTGTAATTCTTCGCTTTTGGAAACATTCTATCATATAATTATCGTGACATATAAGAGCCCTGGGGCTCGCTGTAAATTTCACAGTATGCGAGCAACACGGGTTCGGTCCCCGCCTGCACCAATGAATTTGTCAGTTGCAATTTTAAGTGCTGATTTACCACGTGCTCGGCGGTGCATTACATCGTGCGAAAATCTGCATGTCTGAGAAATAAGAAAAAAATATATTCCGAAGACGTGTGAAGTTCGCCAACACGCATTGGGGCTGGGGCAGCGCGGCGGAATGTCCGAATGTCCTTTACTATTATTTATTCTGTGCTTTTACTGTAAAAGAATCCTCTATCCCATATCATTTCGTGAGTGTAGTAAGGGGTGACACAGGGAAGCAGCCTATCAAAAGTCCACTACTGAACATATGGGGGATATTTGCCATAGTTGCCACGATAGTAACCGCAGTTTTTATTATTTTCAGTTGTTATCCGAAAGAGTGCTCCTCAACTCCTGTTTCATTTCCCATAGTTGCCTACTCTTACTCACTCACGGCATGATATTGGTTAGTGCATTCTCTCACGCCGCCACTACGCAACGAACTTTTGATTCTAGCTTAGTAAATTGGATTAATGTTCTGGCTCCTATATTAAAAGTAACATCCTACTGCTGGGCACTACTTTTTTGCAAGGATTATTGCGGTGAAAAGAGGTCCATCGCGCTGCTCCGGTGCGAATTAGTGGACTTCAATTGCCCTCGAAGCATTTATAAATTCCTCGAACGTATAGGTACGACGTTTTCCTTGATAGTAGTTTTCGTGATATTTGAAGGTAGGAAACTACGAAATATAAGGCGAGCGGTAATAGTAAGGTCTCACCTGTCGACCTCGAAGGGAGCACAGCCACCAGCCCTCGCTGCCACCAGTATTCTGCTCCAGCACGGTGAGAAGGTCGCCTCGTCGGAATGCCAGCTCGTCAGGTGACTCTGCTATGTTGTCGTATAACGCTCGCGCCATACACTGCAAATAAACGGGTGAATAAGTGAAAGAAATTGATATTTAAGCATAGGAATCGACTCCAATCTTTTGTTACACATTAAATAAAAAGTAGATTCAAGTAAGGCATTCGTTGGATTCAAAAAATTCAAAGAGGTTGAAAATCTTTTAACTAGAATTGTCTGAAATCAATCTCACTAACATTTTACATTTACAGGTAACGGTATGCTGTCTTTCATATTTGATCGCTAAAATTTTATTATGCAAGGCAACTAATCCTCTTACTAGTACTTTCTTCATCCACCAACACATACACACACACACACCCACATATATATATTCAACAACACCCCCACACTCACATTCACACACTCTTTTATATACACGTAAAAATACAATTTTTCTAGAGGTTTATAATAAGACTTTTAGTAATCTTACTGTCATCCTTAAGGGAAGTAGCGGGTCATTCCCAACACAATTATCCTCTGATTACTCACAGGGAAATCTCAGCAATATGTTGTAAACAAGATTACCGAAATAAACGCATTATTTATTTATTTATTTAAAAAGCTTATTAACGTACATTATTTGAATAACAATTAGTTACGTTACACTATATACTTGTTTATATTGATATTTGTATGGTGTAAGAAAAAATATGCCACCTTTGTTTTCAAATGCCAACCTCATCTTCACACGGCACGCCTTGCTCATTGACGAACGGCTCTGGTGACCGGCAGATGGCAGAAAATACATTCAACCTCTGAATTCAAATTTAACAGGCTGGTGATGTGTATTATTAGTATTATGAGTGTCATTAAACAATATAAACACACACAGCGTGATGGGTTTGGTCAATTCTTCCAAATTGTTTTGAAATTATTGATTACCAGCTGGCGCATTCCTGGATGTCTAACAGTGGACTTAGGTTGTTGACGTTTGATTTAATCGTCGATTTTTGTTGGTTTGTAATTTAAAAAAACTGTATCTATCCTTATAAATATAATCACTGAATGTATTTTATGTCTGTAGTTTTAAAACATGATAACTTTCAATACGAGAGAATTTCAGGAATTTTAAAGATGGTAGAGTCACACTCCAGTATTATATCATTCGCTATAGTAGGTATGAATGGGTCGGCGCTACCAGGGATGAACTACGATCTCACAGGATTCCAGTAAAAAATATTATAAAGCGAAAGAAACAGACATGACAAAATTTCTATATATATTAATCTACTCTGCAGGAGTCAATTGTGGACATATTGTACATATTTATAACAGGTTCAAACATCTTTGATAGTTTTAATAAAATAACGAGAAAGTCTAAATCAATAAGAATAACCAAAATATTGTATGTTTCATCACAGATTACAGGGTGAGAAAGATGAATAAAAATTATTTTACATAATATTATTCAATCGAGTTAATTTTTATATTTCATTTTAAAATCTAGACGTTGAGTTATCGACGCCAAATACTTTAACATCATTGAAGTATAACGTACGTATAATATCTAGTTACAATAATTAGTTTTGTTCAATATGTAGTATTCGGTTTAATATTAGAAATAATTACGCGATATGAATCGTTTATAATAGGTGTTTCTTTACTTTATTATAAATGTACTCGTAATTGACAACTACGGGATCAGTCGTCGATTTTGCGTTCGAATAAATTCTGTTATGTTTTGACCTAATAAATTAAAATTAGGATTATCACCACTACACCACGCGCTAGGTTCGACTTTCGCCATCGACCTGCGCCAGGAGCCAAAACTGATTAAATTGACATGAACGGATTAAAGTTTTTAACTGACGGTATTTGTCTGTAAAAGTAAAACTATCAATATAATAAATGTAAAAATTAAAACAATAGAACGCATTTTCAAATAATATAAACATACTTTATAGAATAGAACACTTCTTCGAAGTGTAAACGTAGACTTTGTTATTAATTATTATGTTGCGTATTGGCGCGACACCTCGCGTGCATTTTCGCCCACACCGTTATATTAACCACGCGTCAATTATTTAGCGCGAAAATATTTTTTGTTTTATTTTATTATTATGGTGTTTAACTGTAAAATAAACAAAGTTTATGAATTTAAGAAACAAGTGAAAATAAAAATATCTTCGGTAAAGAGCACTTACGTTAAAAAAATCTTCTACAAGTATAATAAAGTTCAATAAAGTGCTATTCTTCATTCATTCGACTTCTTTGTAGTTTTCGTACCTCATTGTTAATTCTATTATGACTGGATCATAATAGAATTAATAATTATGATCCAGAAGGCTCAACAATACATTCTATAATACTTATCCTGAAATTGTAATCTTTTGATTGGTAAAGCGTACATAGTGTATAAAATTTTTCGTAAAGGCGCGTATTAATAGGCATTATTAAACAGTAGATTGAATATTTTTAACTCCAACCAAAATAATGGGTAAAATTACAACTTACAATAAAGATTATATGGAAAAATCAGCTAAAACTAAATAAGAGTTGAAAATTGAACCAATTGAATTATATTTTACAACTTAATTTCCTACTCGCTTTAAATTTTTATGTTATTGTATTAAATAATAATTCCAATAAAATATTATTTATTAATTGCCTGCATGATGTAAAAAAGTTGTTTATAGAAAAGGGGGCACATGTGAATGCGGCTCACCTGATGGTAAGTGACTGCCACACCCATGAACAATTGCAAGACTGCAACACCAGAGGAATCGCAAGAGCGTTAAGGGTTTTTGAGAAAAGAGTAGGCTCTTTTCTTGAAGATCTCTAAGCCATATCGGCCTATTACGTTAAGTAGTATCTATCCTTATAATGTAATAAATGTGAAAGTTTGTTTATTTGGATGCTTGTCCTTCAATCATGCTTAAACGGCTGGACAGATTTTAAGACGAAATTTGGCATAGAAGTCAAGAGTTAGTTGTTTAATTAAAACCCGGCGAAGAGGGTGGGTAACCTTTGATCTATATTCGATTTTCATTAAAATTTAAATGTTACTAACTTAAGCCAATGTTATAAAATATGTAAAATATATAAAATATATATAATATTATTTATTATATTTATTATTACAGATAACATAATAAATGTGCTAAGAGTTAAGTAGTAAATATAGACGATCGCAAATGATATTTGAGTAAGAAATATAGTATAATATTTAGTATCAAGCAATATTGCAATTAGATTTTCTGAATTTGTCTTTGAAAAATGATGGGGCATCTACACCTAGCGCATATGTGTACCGCAGCTGCAGCGGAACAGCGCGTCCCAAATCGGGCGATAATGATGGATTGCATTGTGCAACAAGAGCGACTGTGGGCGATGGTGTTGGGGCAGGCCATGTCCGTTTCCGACGCAATCGTTTATGCAACCGATATAACTTAACGACTGTTATCAAGTCGCGACACATTGAATTGCAACGCCGACGCCGGCGGGTCGTTGACGCAAAATATTATATCAGAATTAAAATATTATGCACTTATAGAAGATTGCTCATGAGTAGGTTAACTTCTTGTATAAAAAATAAATCCAAAATGGTAAACATTTTTTGAAACGAAAATTAATCACAGTAACAAAAGGAAGCAGATTCTTAAAAATGTTAACTGATAAAAGTCGTATAATATTTTTTAAATCATTAATAAAAAAGAATCCTTTATTTTCAATTTAAAATCAAAGAAACAAAATAAATAAATATGTAATAATTAAAAATAAACACTTTTACACAGAAAGAAAATGAAACGAAGCTTACGTACCCCTACCGAGAGGAAAGCTAGCTGAAACTATTAATGGTGTAAGATTTCTTTTTATATTTTTGTAAAATAAAAAGTACTAACCCGTCTCTCTTTTGCTTTTCTAACGATTATGTTTTGACCCTTACAGTTACACATTGTACCTAATAACTAAACGAAACTTTTCACTGATGGTACTATAAATTACGCGTGTACGATCACTGAACATAAAATGTATCGAACCATGTGTTCTCGGCTATGAATGTTAACATACTGATCGGCCAACGTTCGGAGTTAATTTAATATATATAAATTTATTGGATTCAGTTATAGAACTGGTTTGTGAGTCAGCAACGACGTCATTAGAATGCGTTGCGTGAAGAACTGCATAACATTGATGTCTTATTTTTGAAACCCATGTAATTCTTTAAGTCTTAATAAAATTTGAGTTTCAGTTTAAAAAAAAAATTCGAAACATTTAATACATTGCTTACCTAATAAATATTTTGTAATTTTTATATATAGTTCAACGTTGATTTTAGTAATGTATGACCAAAAGCGTTACATATACTTTACTACAAAATTGTGTCATTTTGTAGTAATTTCACCTCGGAAAATTATGATTAGAATGAAAGCTAATAGTTTTACGCTGACCAGAGCTACTTGGGAGTGATGTGAACTTATTTCTTACACAATGTCATTTTAATTGAGAAATTGCGTTTTGAATAAAAGTTTATCAGTTTCTAGATTGTGTTAACACGTAAAGCAATGCCTCAGTGGTTTGCTCTTTAATTTTTTTGCACATTTTGTAAGTCTTTTTTAATTTTTCTACATGTAGGAATACCCGTAGTATGGTTTATCCATTTCTAAAAATTCTTACAATTTAACTTCCACCTCTAAGAAATCTGTCAAATATTTCACCTCATTCCTAAGTGGCGCCGCCCTGGTGGCAGAAAGTCGTGGATGCCCTCATTAATACAAGTAAGTATCTTGTTCGCCAACACGTAGTGGAGCAGAGCAGTGGACTGATTGCTTCCCTCAAATAACCCTCTCAGAATTGAGAGGAAGTATGTGCCCAGCAGTAGGACGTAAACTTTGAGCATGTCTGCCCGCTTAAATATGTTATATTTTGAACACTTTAAAATTATAATATATCGACATACACCATTTATATTACAGTGTGCTAAGTCTCCATTTTCTGCTTTGGAATTCTTAAAGGTTGGTACCTCCCTCTCTGCCGTCAAGCAGCTTAACCTGTGTGCTACTGCTGTGTTTCACAGCCATGGGAATTACACACTAAAAGGCTGGGGTTTAACTCATCTGTAGCCGTTTTAAGTTTGAAGTGTGTTGCAGTGGGTTGATGGACTGTTAACTTGCTTGTCACTTTATTATAAAAATCATGCCATCATTTTAACATACCCAAACAACAGATTTAGCTAATAAAAAAATAAATGAAGGCATTGAATGGGTCTAACTAGTTTGTAACTTTGTGTAATTTATAATGACGACGCACTTTGTGTAATTTATGAATGTAACAATATTGTTTATCAAGTGAGTGAAATATGTCTTTATTGAGAATAAAGTTTCTTCAAACCTAAAAATATAGTATGAGAGTCAAAAACATCCCCAGATGATGCTTGAAATTTTAACCTTGGAGTTGAATTCCACTTTATAAAAAGTTCAAAATGACATCAATTCAAGAAATTTATTTATAGGGAAACATTAAATAACGTTATGTTTTTAAATTTTGTTTGTTGCAAATTGATTTATCACTAAATTATCAATATTACCGTCCACAAATTTAGAGAACCCATTCACAAGGTTTGCTGATGCTTGTGTTATCTTTGCTTCAAGTCAGTCAATGACCTCACTCCGTAACGCGCGATACGAGCCCGACGTACGTATAAAGTGAGGCAAAGTAATTCTAGGAATGGTTCGCTTTGAAGGCGCCATGATTCACTCAAGTCTCGTTCTGTATCCGCTTTGCAGAATCCTTGTCATACTTTTTGACCAATATGAAAATAAATTCCATAAAATTGGCATACAGTTCAATGATCTTCCATTTATATTAGCCTTTGCTGCAGTATTATTTTTTGCTTTGATTTTTAAGTACAAAAAAGGCGAGGCATTTTTGATATAGAATAAGGGTGGCAAACGAGCACACAGTCCACCTGATAGTAAGTGGATGCTATGGTCCATTGATATCTACATCTATCTACGTAAATCTGAAGTCATGAATCTGCTATTGACACTGGTATCCTGTGAGAGCGTGGTCGAACCGACCCATTACTGCTACAACCGTAATATAGATACAGCATGACTCTACCACGTAACAAAAGCTTGCTGGCGTGTAAAGATCTTTTCTTTTCATGACATAACGGTAAATTAACAATAGCATAAAGTACAATCAACAAAGGTCCCACTGTTGGGCAAAGGACTCTTCTCATTATTAAGGGTTTTCGGGGCTGAGAAGAGTCCATTGCGTGTTAGCAAACTTAACACTTCCTCGAAATATATTTTCAATGCAGACATGCAGTTTAGGCTGTTTTCCTTCGCCGCCGAGTCCTTTGTAAATCAGCACAACCTTACAATTTCATTGGTGTCGGCAGATTTCGAACTCGGTTTACTCGCAAGCGTTTGTACCCTAAGCTTACTAAGGCTATAACTATACTCATAGCATAGCCTGTATAGCACTAGTGGCACTAGTGAGAATTTATTTGTAGAACTTCAGATAAGAAAAAGATAATATTCGCGCTATTATTACCTGTATAAAGTATAATTATGTTGTTTCTAACATATTATCATTCTTTGATATATTTAATTTGTTTCTTTAAATTATATTACCTATTTGCTTGTCTAATGATGTGTAGTTTAAGAATATAACTAATACACCTTTTAAATAAACATGAAAGAAGTAATAGCCTCTATCCCACAGGCGAAGGCCTCCTTTTATTTCTGAGAGGGTAATGGGCGAATTAGTTCGCCAGCTGATCGAGTGCGCGTCAGTAAAACGGATCAAACCCGGGTTGCTCGTTCACTGTGAAGTTCGTGACGAGCGCTTAGCCTCTGAGCTACCACGGATTCATAAATAATATTATACATTTGTATATGAATAATTAAAGAATATACATAATTTAAGTGTATTTTGAATAAAACAAGTGGGTGGCATAAATAAAAAAATATATCATAGTTTCTCTATTACTCAGTTCTCGTAAAGCACTCAATAAACTGCAAATAAGGTACGTGAGGGTAATGCTTTGCTGCCCTATAAAACCAAAACTAGGAGGAGGACAGAGACAAAAACATTAAGTCGTATACTATAACTGACATATTAAGCAAAAAAGAGCAAACAAGCTTTCGCAATAATTAGGAACACTTCGAAAAATTAACTTAAAAAAATTAACTACACTACACAATACTAAAATCGACTAAAATATTTACTATAAAGTCAACTGTCAAAATGGCGTCGATAAAGCAGCGCGTTTTTGACACTTTATTACTTGGTTGACTGATGAAGAGCTATCAGATCATACAGCCATCCATGCAAACAAGGCTGTAGTTTTTGAGTTATATGAAAGTGACAATATTAACCGGATGACCATATTACCCTCACGTACTACAACATAATATTTAGTATCGGCAGTTCATGATGTACAAATATTTTAAAAAAGTAATTGAAAGTATGGACAGAGGCGTTCGTATTCACAAATCCAAGAGTCCCAAAATCGAATTTGCTGTACTCATGAAAATGGGAAGGAAAATGTCTCAAGATCAAAAAACATGCACAACTAAATGTTTGTTGTTAATTCAACGTACTTGTCCTTTGTAAATAACCTAAATCAAGGCCGTTAGTAATACTGAATGGGATAAATTGGTATTATTCTTAGTATTCAACCGCAATGAATAATAATTATTACAGTATTTTGTGTATGAACTTTACATACCTAATCGTTGGTATGTCTGCTAGGGATCGTATCTCATTTGAACGACTTCACCGACTGCGGTCATATTCACATAATATTTTTTGTCGGATTAAATTCTATATTTATAATACACTAGCGATCCGCCCCGGCTTCGCACGGGTGATTTCTGGATCTCGGTAACAGCGCCACCTACCTACCTATTCAAACACACAAAAAATTTCATCAAAATCGGTCGAGCTGTTTTTGAGTTTTAGCGAGCCTAACGGACAGCAATAATTGATTTTTATATATAGAGATAATGGCTAATATTCACAATATATGTTGTTTTAGTGCCAAAATAGAAAATCAAATAATAATGGATCCGATATTGTGGTGCGGTGGTGCTGTGGCGATTTATTAATTATTTTTATATTTATACCAGCTGGCCAGGCAGACTTTGTTCTGTCCTTTCCGACGACCCTTTGTGATTTAAAAAAAACTTTAAATTCGCAATAAAAAAATATTGAGGGTCACTTATCGGGATAAAAACTTTCAAGTTGGAGCAAGCAATACATATTTACAAAATTAATTAAAATCGGTTGAGTGGTTTCAAAGTTCATCGCGGACAAACAATGTGATAAGTAATTTTTATATATAAAGATTGTAAATTGTCCGGAGTGAATTCGGAGTGTAGCTCGCGCAACCTACTGGAAAGGGCAGAACAACGTCTGCCAGGCCGGCTAGTATGTAAATATTATTTACGAATATATTTACCATTTACTTTTATAAATCACATAGGGTCAGTAAAGCTCTTCAACGGTAGTTTTAATGTGATTATAATATTTGCGATGACCAAAGGAGTGACCGAAATGATGATTTTTTTATAGAACAGAGGTTAAAGGAAGTCATTTGTATTCATAGCCTATCTAGGAACCATTTCACAACCGATTTAGAATTCTAGGTACTATCCATTCATACCTAAAAAAAGTAGAGTTACAAAAAGACTACGAAAATCGAATTCATATTTATATTAAAAATGTTTTACGATAGTTTTTTTATAGGTTAAGGGTAACAAACGAGCACAAAGTCCACCTGATGGTAAGTGGTGGCTGTGGCCCATAGACATCTACATCTGTCCTCAATTACGAATCAAAATGCAGATGCGTTGTCACCCGTGAGGACTAAGATGGAATGCCTCGTTTCCAGTAAAAAGGGTCTCCGGTTCTCTACACTTACTATACAAAACACAGCAGCGTTAAGCTCCTATTTTATGCTGGTATTCTGTGAGAGCGTGACACTTTCCTTCCCCGGTCGAGCCGACCCATTCGTGCTACAATTATACCAGTAATATAGCTGCAGCATGGCTCTACCACGTAAAAAATGTTACATTTGTTTATAAAATCATATGTCTGCTTATTTCTATACAACAATTAAATGAATTTTAGCTAACATGTCTCAAATTTAGTCCTAGGTCGGTCAGTTCTCGCTCCAGTTACTTTTCCCATATGGCGTTGGTCGAAAATCAATGAGGGATGTCAAACGCCTGAATGGCGGCGCGGCGACCTTCGTAGGTCGCTCTGCTTCCGTAGTACGCCTAGAGGTTATAACGCATGCGCTCATCGTTCATCCGTTATTCTAGATACTTTTTGGGCTTTTTAGATTGGGTCCTGAATCTATTTTAAGTTTCCAGTCATATTCGTAGGGATTTTTCATTGTATCCGGAGCTTATTTGTTATTCACAATGTATGTGTAACTTTCTAATACAAGGCAAAAAACACACTGCTGGTCTGCTGGTGGGACTTTTAGGTAGTGTGTTTGGTTGTTCTCGATTCGATCGACATATTAAAAGGAAAACTGCTTTTGGCATTGCACATGGCACATACATGAACCTCTTTCCTCTAACCTCTAGAAAGGGTTATAAATTGATTCGGAAATTTATATCAAAGAAATTAATGCCCAAATCTTCAAATGCTGCTCAATTTTATGATGCCGTTAAGTCTCGTGCTGTCTCTATCACTTTTAGTCAAAGTGACTGTGACATCACGAGACTTGACGACGTCTTAAAATTGATTAGTGTTTGAGTGTAAGAGATTGAGCCATAAGAGATGTAATTCCCGCCGGCACCAATTAAGTTGTTAATTGTGATTTTAAGTGCTGATTAACCACGTGCTCGGCGGTAAAGGAAAACATCATAACGAAACACGCATATCTGTGGAATAAAATATTCCGAAGATATGTGAATGCTGCCAACACGCACTGGAGCAGCGCAGCGGATTAATTCCTCAATTCCCCCTTGATGATAAATGAAGTCAGTCATGAGGACTGTTTCTGTAGTAGGATTAATGACTGTTATTTGTTAATTGCGATTGTTGTGTTGGTAAAACTTCATCTTCCTTTGTGTTTTAGATCGACACATCATGTACATGTTTCACTTATATTTTAATTTATTTACTATAAAAACAAAAGGTTTCGTTTCGATTTATGGCATCATCAGGGTCATTTAAGTATATTATACTTATACGATTTTTCACACTGTCTCGCTGCTATAGTGGTTGTAAGCGATTATCATGTTGTCCCGGTGTGGAAACAAAACTTAGTCGTCTCTCTCTGTTATTTATTTTTATAGGAGAGGGTGCAAACGAGCATATGGTTCACCTGATGGTAAAAGACTACCGCTGCCCATGAACAACTGCAACACCAGGGGAATTGCAGGTGCGTTACCGGCCTTTTAAAAAGGAGTAAGCTCTTTTCTCTTGAAGTTCCCTAAGTCGTATCGGTCCGAAAAAATCGCCGGTGGTAAATTATTCCACAGAGAGGTCGTACGCGGAAGAAAACTCCTAGTGAAACGTACAGTGGTGGACCGCCAAGCATCCAGATGGTGGGGAGTTTTGCCACGATGTGTGTTCGTGAAATTTGGCGCCTGGGATTAATCCGAACAATTCCTCAGAGCACTCCCCGAGGTAAATGCGAAAGAAAACATCTCTTCGCAGCGCCAGTGAATCTAGCCGATCGGAAAGGACTCAGTCGTCGACGATTCGAGCCGCTCTGCGCTGGATGCGGTCAAGTGGAAGGAGCTGGCACTGGGGAGCCCCAGCCCAGAGATGGGAACAGTATTCCATGTGAGGCCGAACCTGCGCCTTGTAAAGTTGCAGGTGGTGTGCCGGCATGAAATACTGTCCCGCTCTGCTGAGCACGCCAAGCTTTTTAGAGGCCAATTTGGCCTTCTCTTTCAAGTGACCACGAAACTGCACGTCACTCGATATGTCGACGCCCAGGATTCCGATACTGGCTGAGGCAACAAGGGGAGTGCCTTGAAACTGAGGAGATACGACAAAGGGGTTCTTTTTAGCGGTAAACGCGTAAACTTGTGTCTTCTGAGGATTAAACTAGACTAGATTTAGTCGCCCCCAATCCGAGACTTTGTTCAGCAAAGACTCGACTTCAGACACAAGTTTGTTCCGTTACTCGGCAACGTTTTCCCGAGAAATATTGGCACGGTCGGTGTATAGAGCATCACCAGTGCTGTCATCCGCATAGCAATGAATGTTACCGCTTCGCAACATATCATTGATATGCAGAAGAAACAGCGTTGAAACAGCGTTAGTGATAGCACGCAGCCTTGTGGAACACCAGCATTAATAGGCTTGTAGTCGGAGCATGCACCGTCTACAACGACCTTGATGCTCTGATCTGCAAGAAAGCTGGTGATCGAATAGCAAAATTTCTCGGGAAGCTTCGAAAGAAGCGCTTTGTGCAAAACCCGATCAAAGGCCTTCGCAATGTCCAAGCTAACGGCCAATGCCTCTCCCTTGAACTCCACTACCTCCGCCCATCTATGAGTCAGGTAGACCAGAAGATCACCAGCTGATCGACCCCGACGAAAACCGTACTGGCGGTCACTAATCAGCTGGTGATCCTCAAGATACCGCATGAGCTGGCAGTTTATAATGGATTCCATTATTTTGGAGAACAAGGAGGTGATGGTGATAAGCCTGTAATTAGACGGGTCTGAGCGGTCGCCTTTTTTAGGGATCGGGTGGACAAAATCCGTCTTCCATGATTTTGGGACTACGCCTAGGGAGTAGGAGTACCGGAAAAGACGCGTTAGAACCGGTGCCAACTCCGGAGCACACGTCCTCAGCACAATTGGGGATATTCCGTCAGGCCCACTCGACTTGTGGATGTCCAGGGAGAGGAGTGCTTTGCGAACCGAGCGCTGTGTGAACAGGACATCCGGCATGGAGCACTCACACCGCGGGATGGTTGGCGGTGTGTTCCCCCCGTCAGAGTCGAGTTGGACGCAAAGAAAGAGCCTAGCAGATCGGCTTTCTCCTTTGCGGCATGGGCCAGTGAGTCGTCCTCCCTGTGCAGAGATGGAAGAGATGGCTGACAGAAGTTCCCTTGGAAAGCCTTGGCGCAGTGGCGAAGCTAGGGCTCGAAACTAGGGCAAGCCCAAGATAGGGTATTGTTGTTTTTAGCAGTTTTATAAAAATACACCAATCTTGATCTGTCTCCACTCTTCAGTTTCATATTCAGTGCTGTTGAGGAGATGTTTAACAAAGCACACAGAAGGTATACTACTGTTAGATAGATTGTATGACATATCAGCAATTGCATACTTTCGGTGGCTTTGAAAAACGCCGTTTGGGTTTGCTTGAGCGAAAGAAAAAGATATTTACATACAATACAATACATGAACAAAAGAAATGCATGAACAAAGTACAAACAAACTATGTACAAAATAAAAAAAAAAATTATATTCTAAATCGAATCAGAGACGATTCTTAAGAGATCTTCTTAAGGAAAGATTTGATTACGTCCGCGTAAAATGTTGGTGAACGTTTTAATTGTACCAATAACTGTTTTTCAATTGCGATAATTGATAAGTCTGAAAGACGCTCTTGACCTTGTGTATTTCTCAAATAAGTATGGATGCGCTTCAGAGATGAGAAAGCACGTTCCGCGGAGGAACTTGTGGCTGGAATAGTTACGACAAGATAAGCTAACTTTAAAAGCTGGGGAAAGGCATCTTCAAGACTATTTTCGTTTATAAAGTCAATGAGTTCGAAAACATTGCGGTGTTTTAATTCAGGGGAGGAATACAATGAAATCAATTGGTTTTTCAATGTTTGTTTATCAAAATGGTTTGCGTAATTTTAGAGATATACAGATCAGGCGTTGGTTTCGGCGTGGATATGAGCTGTTTTTTCTCAACAAAGTTTAAAGATTATACCTTTTCCTCGCCGATTAGCACTTTAACACACTTCAATTCATCACAAGGAACACTATTATCCTAAAAATCTTTAAAAAATCATAAATTTTCAACTCGCAATATTCATTCGTTCAAGTAAACACACAGAGTAAACATTGAAATGTGAAGTGAGCTTGCAAAAGTATCGCCCGTGCGCCCCCGCGCTCAACTAACTTCACACCGAAAGCCCAGCTTAATGCTCCATACTAATTGCTATATAAACAATCGTAGTTATATTTCATTATAGAACATTTTGCCAAAGGCTAGAAAGGGAGCGATCGTCTTCTCGAAAGCCCGGTAAAAAGCCCACGCGTGCTAGAGAGACGACTAATCGCTCAACTCAAGTCCTTTTTTATGACAGCAATATCGCGCAGTTTTGCCGCGACCGGGGTCCATACCTGTGTAGAACAGAGGAGCGCGCGGGAAATTATAGTTTGAAACAGTTTACGATTTTATTAGTTGATATTATTGATTGAGCAGTTTGATAGGACAAGCTCGGCTTCTCGGCTTCTATGGAGGCTTCGCTACCGCCTCGGTGAGAGACCAGAATGCACGGGTTCCCGAAGGAAGGCGAACTAATTCCTCGCCAATTCTGCCTATGTGCTCTGACTTTGCCTTGGCAATGACTCTTTTGAAGGATCTGGAGGCGGAATTATACTTCTTTTTAAGGGCGCTGGTGTTTACATCCCGGGACATTGATGCGTCAGCGTATATTGTAGCGTGATTCTATTTTACAGGAGCGACTAAACCATTGCTGAGGTCTGCCTCCGATGGGCACCACAGAGGAAGTAATAAAAAGTTCCATACCCTGAAGTACCACATCAGCAACAGAATTAACAACAACGTTGGGATCGTCCGGCGAGAAGCAAACCCGCCTCCAAGGGTAGGATGCAAAGAAAGACCGCATCCCATCCCAATCGGCCGACCTATAGTGCCAAACACGGCGGCAGCCTGCATAATGCAACCGCGACGTTAGTGTGAGTGGCACCACACTCCGGACAAGACAATGGTCCGACGAGCCTAGAGGAGCGTTGACGGAGACCTGATTTCTGTCCGGATGAGAGGTCAGCAGAAGGTCCAACAGGGAAGGTGCATGAACCTCCACATCTGGAATCCGCGTAGGCGAAGGAAACAGTTGTGTCAGACCATATGCCAAGGCAAAATCATGAACAGATCCCTCCGCATGATCGGTTAAACGTGAACCGAGCCATTCGGCGTGGTGGGCGTTAAAATCGCCAAGGATCACGATCTCTGCGGATGGGACCTGTGTAGTAAGGGATCTGTAGCCATATGGACGTGGTCGATGAGTCGGTCTGTTTCGGCATTACCGCTATGGGACCTATAGAGGCACCCGTAGACGCGCGGATGGTCGTCGCTGTCTACGAGTAGCCAAAGGATGGACAGGTCCGATCTTCAAGACTGCCGAGGCGTCGAGAACAGATGTCCTCTCTGACGTATACGCAAACTCCAGCCCGAGGCATAAAGGAGTGTTCCAATTTGTACCCCGGGTAGGAGAGGTACGAAGTGTCAGCCGGAGAGGACACCTGCGTCTCGGTCAGAAGGAGCAAGGCCGGCTTCGCCGTCTCGAGGTGGTAGTGGATGGCGTTTAGGTTCGAGTGAAGTCCCCTGATGTTGCAGAAATTCACGGATAGCTGGCAGGGGTCGCCTTGGTCTTGTTGCTCAGTTTGCCCCGAACAGTTGTTGTTTTGAGCGGAATTTTGCCCCCCCCCCCCCAGAAACGCGGGGCAGCCTGAGCACCCACCCTCAGAAGCTTAATTCCGCTACCATGTTGATGTGGGGCGGGGGTGGGCCTCCGGTCACCTGTTTACGATCCATGCGGCACTTATAATTTTATATTATATTTTAATATTAATTAAGGGGCCACCATCAGAAATTGAAGTCAGGTTGCTCGAATACTGTTCAAATTATAGAGAGCGTCCTACCAGCACAGAACAATGATTATAAGCGTATATTAATTAATCTAATATAGTACGAAGTATGTCACATATCTTCCTTATATCGTGGCATTGTTGCTATCTTCCTGATAGCAACTCAATGTCATAGAAAAATTCCGGTCGCCAACCCGCCTGCCACGCATGGCAACTATAGCGACATCCCCCTATTAGGCAATATTTGAGGGCGGCCTATGTTAGTGGACTTTTATAGGCTGTAATGGATGGATGGATGTAATGGATGTCACATTTCGAAGAAAGAAGTTACGATAGCTGTAAAATATATCTGACCGGCTATCAAGGCTGTTTTAAACAAAATAAAAGTATTAGGAAACGATAGTTGCTTAAAATAGTTACCGCCAAGCAGTTTTAATAACGTCTGCTGTCTGCCCGGTGCAGCGCCGGCGCCATGCGTTTCGACTTTTTTTTAATTAATGGTTTTGTCACATTGTGTAAGTTTTTTTTATATTCTTTATAAAAACGGCAGTCTAATAGGCAGTTAAAATTTTATTTTCCATCTATGTTTTAGTCTTAAATTTTAACATCCTTATATTGAATAACCACTATGGTTTGTATATAAAATAGATTATATTATAATATGGTATTACAATTACCAACGTCAAATAATTGTAAGTATATATAGTTAGGATAGAATTAGGACATGCGTAACAAATTCTATCCTAGTTAAGGTCAATTCATAAATACTTAGGATACTTTGGCGTATCCTAAGTATTTATGAATTGACCTTAACAAACAATATATTTACAAGGTAATTAATTAACTATGTTAATTTTAGTGTGTTTTTAAAAACGTTATACTATCTGAAAAATTTCTAGTAAAAAACACCTGCTTATTATCTAACGTTTGACACAATGGCATTGTAACAAACAAAACAGAGCGAGCGAGCGCTTTACTTTAAACTTAGACATGGAACAACTTTCAAACTTGCGTTGTGATAAGACATGTTACTAACTTGAATCTGAGAAGAAAATGCGAGCGAAGCTGTTAAATTGACTTCTAATGCTTCCGTTGCGATGAAGTGACACAGACTGCAATCAGTGTCGCAGATGGCACTACTGAGTGCTTAACTGCCGCACAAGTGGCTACAAAAACCACCGCCCGAGCCCGACCGCTCTTTGAAATCTTGTGCGCGATCATCGTTGTCGATAACGACTGCGCGCATATGCAAAGTGGAAATAATGCCCCTTTATCCGAGTCTCAAGTGGGCTCGTTGAGCAGTAAAATTTGCAGAGCACTCATTGCCGCTCTAGCGATAGAGTCAAACTGGATCGTTGCGACATTTTTTATCATTTATTTATTAATACTATTTAATGAGAGTTTTCCAAGTGATTGCTAGAAATGTCACTTTAAAGTTGTGCTTAAATATTGAAGAAAAAAGGCAGACATAATTTTAGTTTGCAATTTGTTTTTATTTAGTTTCTGGTTTCTTTTTGTGCTTTTTTTTCTTTTTAATCTTATTTTTTAAATATTAAATATGAGGAGATTATGTACATGCCTGACGGCCACGTATACACATATGCACATATAAAAATTAATTTATACATATTACAAATACAGTACCGAGCAAAGAATGCCTGGTTTTTCTGTTATTTTGTTGGTCTCCAAGGCTCTGGTCATTACTAAATATCAGCCTTGTGGTTTACCACAACTCATGCTAAGATTAACGTTTTGGCAAGTACATTTAATGTCAAACTATTAAATTTATATATTTTTAAGTTATTTTGTATATTGATGTGTACATTAATGGTTTATGCAAAAATAAAGTTTCTTTCTCTCTTCTTTCTTTATTCCTATTTTCACCTCCCTCCATTTGTATGATTGGTTGATTGAGTCTAGTATTACGTTTATTTTATTCTAATGAAATGTTTGAAGGTAAAGTTTGCATTACTATAAAATATTATTAAATTAAGAAAGGTTTGTGGTTCTATATATGTATAGCAATAAATGCAAGCACAAATGCTTAAAACTAAATTCATCTGACAAAAAATTGACCAAACTAATTAACTGACAAAAATCAATGACAAAAACATCTAGGAAATATTTTTTTGTCATTCGAAATCCTAATAATACCATCAGTCATACTGTCTATAAAAACCCATACTTACCATTGAATAAAACTATTTTTTACGGATTTTATCGCGTTTATCTATTTTAATTCCCGACGTTTCGGGTGCTTTACAGCAACCCACCGCCAGCAACCGCGTGAAAGAACATATAGCTGACGTGAAGCACCGACGCTCTGGGAAGTCTACAGTCTGTGAACATGTTCAAGATCGTCCCCGCCATTACATCAGATTTGATAGACCACAAATCCTCGCAAAAGAACACCGATTCCTACCAAGGATGATACGCGAGGCTATTGAAATTGAAAAACATCCAAATTTCAATAGAGAAGATGGATGGGTGCTGCCATCTGCTTGGGATTGCTTGGATCCTATAATTAATAAAATTAAATCCAAACCCAAGCATACCACTGCAAGACTTCAAGATACTGTAAGCTCATTCTGCGTAGATCGAACCAAAAATTAATATTAAAAACTGAAGGTAGCCGGGGTAACTGTGACACCGGGACGTCAAATATCTCAGTCCCCCCCGTGACCATGGGTTGCTGTAAAGCACCCGAAACGTCGGGAATTAAAATAGTATATTAAACGCGATAAAATCCGTAAAAAATAGTTTTATTCAATGTGTAGTGTTCGCGTAAATATAAGAAATCATTACTCATACTTACCGATATTTAAACGGTGAATTTCACCACCATCCTTCACTATTAGTTACCGTGGGAAAATCTTTGTTTCAGAGAGCACAAGGGATTTTTGACAGACAGTAAACACCTGGCCGCAGACTTCCAGCGCGTCAAGCAAGTATTGCACGATTACAAGCTTCGGCTCCTGCGCCTACGTCACAGTGACCGAGTGAAACCGGCCACAGTCCAGCGTATGCCTGCTGTATTACCATATGTCAGAGAAGTCACAGACAAGATTGGCTTCATTTTGAAGCGGGCTTCCATAGGAGCATACTACAAGCCGTTGAAGAAGAATCAGTTTTTACCGTCCGTCAAGTGTAATACATACCTCCACACGATGCAAATAAGTGTATAAGCTTGATTGTGAATGTGGTATCTCTTAACATAGGGCAAACAAAAAGATGCATAAAAATTCGCATAAAAGAACTCATTGCTGATATGTAGCACTGAAATCGGCAATATGTCAACTCGTTTAGGATCGTTCCAACTAATTATATCAGATTTGATAGACCACAAATCTTCGCAAAAGAACACCGATTCCTACCAGGGACGATTCATGAGGCTATTGAAGTTAAAAAATATCCTAATTTCAATAGATAAGATGGTTGGGTGTTACCATCTGCTTGGGATCCCATAATTAATGAAATTAAATCCAAAAGCAAGCATACTACTGCAAAACTTAAAGATACTGTAGCCTTCGTTAACTATGACATCAGGACATCAAGCATCTCAGTTTCTCCCGTGACCATAGGTGCTGGAAAGTGCCCGAAACGTCAGAAATTAAAAAAGTGAAAGTAAACAAGATAAAATCCGTAAAATTAGTTTTATTTCAAATAAATTAACCTTTAATGTAGAGCGTTTAAACAGTTTTAACAGTCATCGATCATTATATTTTAATAATGCGAATATCAATATTAATCACCAAAAAGTTGTCAAAAAATTATGTTAGTAAAGTTAATTTCACGGAAATCGAAAAGTATGCATTTTTTTACGAGGAGAAAATGAGTTTACAGCCCACCTGTTGGTAAATGATCACTGTCTCCCATGAACATCTGCAACACCAAAGGAATTGCAGTTGCGTTGCTGGCCTTTTAGAAAGCAGTAGGCTCTTTTCTTGAAGGTCCTTAAGTCGTATCGGTGCGGCGAAACCACTCCCGACATTAAATTTAACAATGTGGTCGTGCGTGGTAGAAAACTCTATGTGTTTGATAAGTGCATCGTCTAACGTTATTTTGGGCATAAACATGTAAATGCATTATATACACGTAAATACATCTTATAAAACGAACACATTCGGCAACCACATATAGGTTTCCTAAAAATATATCACGCATATATCAGACATTGAATTGGATGAGTTGCCCCTGTGTGGATATCTTGCTATCTTCATTTTACTTTTTTAGTGAAAAGAAGCAAATATTTATCAAAACGTCTGGGAAAAAACGCCGAGAAATAACGCAAAAGTAAACAAAGCGTAAACAAAATGATTACAAGCTAACTGCCTGTCAACTGTAAAAAAGTAAACGTAACTGATGGGTTATCGAGCTAAAGTCCCTGTGTGGAAATGTAAACTCGGCGAAGCAAACCTAAAAGCGCCAGATGGTTTTTTTACTAGATTTTATTTCAAAAACAACAACAATATATTAAATTTAAAATATTAAACAAAGATAACTAAAAACCTTAGCTTATTACTTACTTAAACCTTATTCCATTAAAGACTACTAAAGTACTATATTTTCTATTTTATATCGTAATGTTGAAACTATAAATATATGTGTGTCTGTGTAATTTGAACAATGAATTTATTAAAATGTTTAAACATAAAAATTTGTATGAGTTTCGTAGTTAACACCCATATTTTACGATCATTACATTATTCTAACATATTCGTATAACATTGTTTCAATGTATGTACCGATGTTACTTCATGATTATTTATTCAAAGTGTGCATCACGTTTCATATTATAATGATAATTATTATTCTTCAGTGCAATAAATATTTATACATATGAGTATGTATCGAACATCACAAGCATGTGTAATATTGAGTTTTTCATTTTAAAAACAAATTTATACGCATCAATTTCTATTTTTACCTAAAACGAAATGTGAAAATACATATTAAATATTTTATTATTAGGAGAATTGGCTAAAAATTGTCGTAAGGGTAAGGAGCGCAGAAATAGGACGAGCACGAAGGGGAAGAATGATAAAGGAATCCCAATGAGGGTGGCGGCGAGACGGAGTAACTCTGGGCCTATGGCATCGCTATTTTAAAATGCACTCCACAGATATACGGAAACAAAGGGATTTTTTTATCTCACTTTAACCGCGAAACAGTTCTACTATAGACAATGCCTCGTCGATGGTATTGTATCGTTATTTCATTGTTATTATTATTACTAAGCCCTAAAGCGAACTAGGATAACAATGAGGGATGGGAATGAGCTTATTTCGATATCTTCTCTTCCCCAATTTTGTGCTTGTTGCGAAGGCACCAATTAAGAGCAGACATTTTGCTTCTGACACTTGTAGCTTCGATCGACAGCGTCTGATTTGGCAAACGCCCAAATCCTAGTTTATAGTTTGATGACACTGTTATTAAATACTACAAAGATTTGTCATTCACTATTAACTATCACAAAAAGCAAAGTGTATTTTCCACCGACTTCAAAAAGGAGGTGGTACTCAATTCGATTGTATGTTTTTTTTATGTGTGTTACATCATTACTCTTTTCGTGGTGAACCGATTTCGATGATTCTTTTTTCATTTGAAGCGGGTGCTTCTCATGTCCCATATAAAGAACAACGTCTGACCAGTAGTTTTTGAGTTATCCTTAATAATTTATATTGAAGTCGGTTGTACAAATTTTTTAATTTTACCACTTGTTACAGTACATAATATACAAAATATAAATTAAAATAATCAAATTATAAAATGTTTTTTTAATATACCACTTTTTTAATATCTCATCACTTTTTTCAGCTCATCGTTACTAAATTCGAGTTCGACCCAAATCTCTCTGACAACCGTCTGACACGAAAGAAGTTAAAATAAAAAAGAACGTGGTAATAATAAAAAATACACAATATTATATTACAGTTTACAATTGGTACATTTCAAAAATACATTAAAGGATTTTTTTTATAGAATAAGTATAACAAATGAGCACAGAGTCCACTTGGTGGTAAGTGGATGATGAGGCCCATAGACACCTACATCTATCCTTGATTAGAAATCTAAATTTCACGCAGATATTCTGCGAGAACGTGGTCCTTCCCCAGTCGAGCCGACCCAATCTACAACCAAAATATAGCTGCAGCATGGCTCTACCTCGTATAGCATAACTTATAAATATATCATCATGCTTTCTCTGTATTTGCCTCAGATCAATAAAGTAATATTTGCACCATTTACAGTTTTTGTTTCTCGAATTATAATAGGGTGCTTGCATGAAAACCGGAAACCTAACTAAATTGCCTAAAGATAGACGTGAAAACGACCAACAGGCTTTCTAGATCTGCAGAATTAATCTTACAACAAATATACATATTAATAAAATACTTATGACTTAATGTCATCTGGTAAAGGTACTCGTATTGGCTACAAATTGTTGAGCTATTCGTATCTAAGAACAAGTTTCGTATAAGCTTAGAACAAGTATGCAAGACATACGCTGGGCATAGGCCTCTCCTATTGTAGGGAGGATTTGTCTTAATTGTCTCGTTTGGAAGGCGGAATGACGATCACAGTAGTCTCACATCTTTCACGCTGCTGTCCGTCACCGGTCTGGGTAGTTTACATCTGGTGTAAATGTAAAAAACAAGATGGCTAAATCGACATTAAGCGTTTTTCGGCATTTAGCATTGTCGCCTTCGACCACCAAGGTTACGAGATAGGATGATGGATACTCTCACGCCATTTAAAGATTTGTATGAAAGACATACCTAGTGTAGTGGTGTTGGGAGTAGTGGTGTTAGGATTAGTGGCGACGTAGACAATGCACGCATTTCAAAGACAACGGGAGTTGATATTTAAAGTCAATAGGGTAGAAATAAATCTCAAAAAGATCTTAGCTAATTAATTTTCAACATCTTTAATATAATGGATATCCACAAAGTAACACTTGATTCTTTTACCCTGACGCCGCCACCATATGAACATTAATAATTCATCCTTAAATAATTAAAATATTTCTATAATGTTATATTGCCGCTAAAGTAGGTGTGAGCATATAGATGAAACAGGGTATAAGCATTTCTATCTTCTCTTTCTAACTAACAGCTAAATTAAATAAAAACTTTTACTCCTTCTGTCAGGCTCCACGTTGCCAGCTACTTTCTTTAGGATCTGACAGCCCTGCCCATCGTTATTTGTTAGTTCGTTACAACACGAAAGTAGGCGAGGCGCGGCGACAAGTAGCGGAGTTGAACAGCTCTCGGGGCGACTTGAAACAATTTCATTACAATTGCACCCTCGGCAGTGGAGAGCACTGTTCCTGATTAAAACTCGGCCTGCAAACCGCCTGCTTTTGCTTTATTTTCCTGCCATCTGAATATAGTGCACTGTGTTCAATAATTTGAACACGCAGATAGCAGTCTGTTATTTATATTCTCATCGTAACCGTAACCGGATGTTCCCATTTTTTATATAAAAATTAGCAACAATGCTTCGATGAATGCTTGTAGCGTTTTTCTATTCTATTTTTCATAACATGTATAGGATCAGAAAAACAATTGAAAAATGGTGTGAAAGTGTTCTTTACTTCTTCTTTTTCTTTTTCTTAATGTCCTAGGTATATTATTTATTGATATTAAAACCAGCCAGATACAAAGAGAATTTCTTCAATTTTATACAAACAAAATACGAAGAAACTTTTTCCCCGACCTATTATATTTTGCGCCATAATAAGTAGACTAAGACCCGCCCGGCTTCGACTGGATAGGATCTAGATTTAAGACCATTTATTTTCTCAATTTTTCGTTTTTTCAAACTAAGTTTTACAAATAAAATTTAGCCTTGATTCCTTCTGGTATTTGCTCTCTATCTATTCGTAAAGTTCCATCACAATCAGTTCAGCCATTCCGAAGATTAGCCCAGACAGACAGGCAGACAATTTTTTTTTAATTTTGTCTTTGTTGTTTATGTCTTATTTACATGCAAATAACCCTCAGAGCTTATATAATATATAATGGAAGCCACTTATTACAGTCAGACTCTTCAATTTTATTTATACGTAGATATGTATATTGTATACATGTATAAATTAAACGTTGTTAGTCCGTCCGTCAGTGATCGTGTAACATTTGAACGACTTAACCGATTAAGGTCATATTCACACAATATATTTTTGTCGAAAAGATGGTTTATAATTATGCTAGAATCCAATAGATGGCGCTGTAGTTATGTTCTTAAAAATTACTATACTTATGGACTAAAATAACTCATAAGCGTAATATGCATATTATATTAGTTAAGTGCCAAAAAACACAAAATCTGGACCCGATAAGTGGCGCTGTGGTTGAATTATTAATAAACTTTATAAGTCTGGAGTGTATGCGCAGTGAAACTCATCACGCCACCTACCAGAAAAGGCAGATCAACGACTGCCGGGCCAACTAAGTAATATACTTAAAAGTAACATAACATTAAATGTGTTTATGGGCAACAACTACGCGTGTACGCGTAGTTGTTGCCCATAAACACATTCAATTTGGGATAATTTCAAATAAACGTAGAAGCCTTATCTACTCGTATTTTCAAAAACTGCAATAACGGTATATCATTGTTTATATATCTGTTAAGAAGAGTAGCCATATATTTAACTTAAGTTTAATATTTGGCTACTCTTTGAAAAATAACCCTGTATATAAATTGTTCATGATAAAACACAAATTTTCTTAATAAAATACTATTATTGTAATAATTATTATATTTCGAAAACAGTCAGACTAAGCCATAATCGCATCAGCCGAATAAGCTTGACACAAAGCGCCACAGCACGCATAAACATATTTATGCAAATTAAAAATAATGAATTTTAGATCCTGTATGCATTTTGTCTACATTCTCATATTTCTGATACGAAATTCAATCCTAACCTAGTAAAATCATATGATTTTCCGCAATAAAACGAGTATTTCATTGAGAATATTTTACGCAAATTATGTTTTCAACTGTGATAAAATGAATATGAACACTGCTCACTTACGGTTAGCACCAAATAAAATGAGTTTTGAATGCATAATAGAGGCCAGAGCATAAATTTGGCATTAGAACGGCAGCCAGACTACGTTGGATTATGCACTATATTGCGGTTCGTTTAAAACAACGATGTCCAAACTTTGAAACCATAATTTGGGAGGCATTAATGAAGAAAGAAAACGATGATATAACTAATTTTAATGGAAGAATTTAATACAAATTCTTATCATAATAATCTAAGTACGGAGTGAAATCTTAAATATAAGTTTATTTTAAACAAATTTATAACAATAGCATTCATTTGTTCATATTAATAAACAAATGAATGCTAATAATTATATCAGCCCGCCAGAATCAACATGTCGCTGAACATAGGTCTCTCCCGTTGTAGGGAAGATTTGCCTTCATCGTCAGGCTAGGCAGCTGGATTGACGATCGCAATGCCAGACATCGCATCTTTGACATTGCAGCCCGTCGCCGGTATGGGTATTTTGACATAAACAAGATGGTTATATCAGAAGCCATACGATTTTTCTAACATTAACCTAATACTTAGTTGCCGCTTACACATTGGAGTACATAGTCATTAATCGATACCTAAAATTACGGTCAATAACTTCAGTGACGAGAGATGATGGGAATAATTAGTTCTGTAGACAATAGACAATAAAATTAAATAAGGTAAATAGCAAGCGCAACACGTCACGTGCATGTCGAGGTCATCGGTGACGCGAACTCATAGGTTTTTCCCCTACCAAAAATCGCTCAACGCGGCTCAAGAAGTTTTCACTTCAAAAATCAATGTTGGATTGCTGGGGCACAATAGCTTTAGTAGCTGGTTAACAAAAAATTAAGTACCTATCTACCATTAGATTTTGATGCGTGAGTGTAAGACGATATAATCATAAAAAGTGCAAATTTCGAAAACCATCTACAGAATTTTTTATTAACATAAAATAATTATTTTATTTGACAATTTTTCTGCAAAAGTGTTAAATATTGCAATTTCATATTACAGAAATATTAAGTTAAAAAAGGAAAATAAATTTACTGTTTAAGAATTCATTTCTGAGATGAAGTTGTAAAGGAAAACTCGAAGACGAAGTTTGACAACATCAGTTTGCAGACAGTTTAATCTGGTTTAATGGCTTTTAGAAGACTTTATAGTAATTTTAATTTTAGATAACCCACTATTTTTCTTCAGCGCCGCAGTAGTTCCTGGGAACGTGCACATGCCTTTAAAATCATGAATATCGCGAGCAACCCGAATTGGAATCAGAGATTATAGGATTTATTACGTGCTACCGGCGTTATTTATTCGACCAACCTGAACCTGAGGGAACATAAATAAATCTGAGATAAAAAAAATCTTCGTGATGTGTGACCAGAAGTCTGTAAAAATTAATATCCACGAATAATATATTATGGCCTTTGAGATAACTTCAGTCTTTTGATTGTGGACAGCGTTTAAAATCATACTCCGAATAATCAATTTTGGTTTTAGTTTAGTAAGTATCAATATCCCGAATTGTACTGAATCGGATTATCCGGATTTCATTGTGTTACCTTTTACGTCAACGTTCTTAATCGTTATGAATATAAGGAGATAAGGAAAAATATGGGCAGAGAAAATAAACGCAGCAGCTAAAAATCATAGACTAAAATCCTCCTTTTTTAGGATGCATAATACTTATGATCCTATATTAAACCATTATAATTACATTGTATTTCAAATATTCATCCTAAGATAGCTTGTGAGCATGAACGCATATACTTAGTTCAGCATGTGTAATGTATTGTTGAGTTGTATGAGTAAATGAACGTGAGATGCATAGTTGACCGGTTTGCACCGATGAGGTAGGTAGTGAGGCGGTGTTGGCAATGAATCCTTGTTCGAGCCGTCGTTGCTGGAAGGGGGTGGTTTGAACAAAAGGGGGGGATAACTGATGACAGTTAGACTTTACGCTCCACTTTTTATACAGCTATAACCATACTTTCATACGGACGTAGACAGCTCATTATTGAACAATTTTTTGCTCCCCTAACGCAGACAAACAATAGCATGAATATATGTAAACGTAAAATAGGTTTCAGATGAAAAAGCTCCGGCTAGCCCTTATCCGTTACTAAAAAGATGCAGTTAAGCGAGCGGGATACAAAATTACTTTCTCTTTTGTTCTTTATGATTATTGCTAAAGCCCATTGTAATAACCAACCCGATCCTTGGAGAAATAAAAAAGCGTGCAAAGCGAATTTTTTAACTGTAGATTCAGCTTGAGTTTACAGGCTACAGATGAATTTTTTGTAATGATATATAAGTTCAAAATTCTATAATACATCGTATTATGTCTAATAAAATTGCAAATAATTCACGTTTGTATCTGAGATTCAATCAAATATGGCGATAGTGTATGTGTTGTTAGAACAACATTTTCATTATTCTTCAACCTTACGTTTTCAATGGTGTTTAATGTAGTAAACTTTCTACTGTGTAACTAAATTGGGAGTGTTATACGAATATAATTTAAAGTTTTCACACGAAGAACGTAATTTTTTTTAACTACTTATGTCGTTTCATTTCTGATAAAATATATTACGTTTTAAAAAAGATAAAAATAAGTTTGGACTTAAAAAGAACGCTCGCTACGTATAGAAACAAAGATGCTGACTTGGTTTTGCAATAATCTTTGTCTGTCACAGCGGCTGCGAATGAATACTGTTTTTGTTCAAAAACTGTATAGATAGGCAGTAATTCATTGAAACTATAGACTGCTCCAGATTTATACAAGATATTTAAATTATATAAGTCAACAAAAGTGTTATGTTTTTTAATTTACATTCGGCCAAAATCAAGACACTTTTATTTAATTAAATTTTCTATTATAATATGTATTGTAGAAGTATTATATGAATGTATATTATATTGTAAGTATACCTAAGTATAGATCTTTTGCACCAGCCAACATTTGCCTTTGGCATCCAGGGTTGGCTGGCAAAGAATGGCCCAAGGCATTATAATGTACTCTATGCATTACTTCACCTTAGCTTTTAACTGTTACATTTAAGCTAGTAAATAAAATAAATAAATGAATTGGTCGTTAATCGTTATAGATCAATGGGTATGATAATGGAAGCGATTCAGCCTTCGAATGTCCACAAACGAAACATATGTTTATGTAGGCGCCAAGGAGTTTGATGAATTACCCGTCGCATTGCTGCTTCTGTCCGTCACTCACATGCGGTACCATGCCATAACTATCAATACTTTGTTCACGCCACAGTATAACCACAGTATTAATAACCATATGCAATCAAGTGATTTTGAATAATGACGGCATTCATCGAAACTATAAATACGCCGAAATAAATCACTGCATGACACATTTAACATAAGGAACAATAAGTTCCCGACACACATTTTAAGTGTTGTCAGTTGGTGCACAGTCAAAAATTACTTAGATTAGTTTACTATTATTAAAGAAAAGGATAATTTGATATATTGAAAATAGTTATTTTATTTTTTTAAATAAGGGTGATAAACGAGCACACCACCTCATCGTAAGTGTATGCAAGGGCCCATGTACACCTAGATCTATACTCCACTAAGAATTAAAATGTAGTTGCGTTGTTATCCCCGAGGACTAACATAGACTTCCTCGTAACTAGTAAAAGGGTCTCCGGCTAAACACTCTCCATTCGAAACACAGCTGCATTAAGCTGCTATTTTATTCTTTGAGCGTGGTTATTCCCCGGTCGAGCTTCAAACATTTTCGTCTCTACCATGTAAAAGTTGCACACTAAACAAAAATAATCGGTTATATTATAAAACGTGATTTGCCAATAGCCTCCGGTTCTTTGTCATGGATGAAGTTCATTAGCCGTGGCTTCACAGTCTTCGCGAAATTTCCCATTAACTGGCTGTCAAATTCTATACATAAATTACATTTTAGTTCGTATATTTTCCACAGGACTTCTCTATCGAAACTTTATCGAATTTTTTTTTCTCTATCGAAAATTAGTTTCACGGACTCTGTGAAACTAATTAAAAACTGTTTTTGAGACCGTAACAATGGCATAAATAATTTATTTTAGTTTCTTGTGTATGTTTTACACAAAAGCTTTTGCATTGTAATAATAAAATGTATTTTAATTTTCTTTATTTCTTAAAGACCTCTTTGATAACAAATTGAAATAGAAGTTGACAGCGTGGAGCGTTAGGACTTTTATTAATGATCTTGGCCGCAATTACTGAGGATGCAAAATGCGTGCTTGATTTTATTGTCAAAGAATTCTCCCATAACTTTGTAAATAAGTAAGTACAATATGAGTTTACGCAGTGTATAAAAAGTTAGCTTGTTATTTCTATTTTGCACAAAATAAAACTCCGCAACCTAACACCTACACACTTAAGAAATATCAGTAAAATCTTCTGTCATTCTAAATAACAGGCTTAAAAACATAAATGCAAAAAAATGTTGCAGTTCACCTTTTCTCACACAGAACATACCTATGAAAACAACAGCTTTGGCAATTAAAATAAACGGGGTAAATGCTCTTAACCAGAAAGTTTGTGTAAAAGTATTTGACACGATTTCATTATAATATACTCCTTTTATATATTTACAAGTTTCAAGATCGATAGCGATATTTCAGTAATAAAAATGTCCCCGATATCCTATTGAACGATAAAATTAGATAGAGGTTATTTGCAGCCATATCCCGAAAACCACTATTCGTTTCACAAAGGCGGAACTATTGACTTGACTTCTAAAACGTTTCCATTTTGATTGAAAATCGAAGCGTTTATTAATGTTTATTACCTTGGTGGTTTTAGATTAATTAATTTCTATCATTTTATTTGGAACGCTAGAATTAATTGCTTCGCGATCCTGGCAAACTGGTTTAATCATTATTTTTATTAGCGTCTCGGATTGACAAAAAACCGACCTCTCGATAAGTTAATAGAGCGTTTGGAATAAAATTTCATTTTAATTTATCTTAATCTGTATATTCGGTTTGTTGCAGGTTTAGTTATTTTTTTAATACTTTTTTTTAAGAATCCTAATAAAATAACGGAAAAAGGAATGGAAGAGGTAACGAAAGCTTTTTCTAACATTTCGTCTTCATCATCATCATTACAGCCCAATCTACTGCTGAACATAGTCCTTCACCAAGGAAAGCCACAAAGCACGTTCCTGACGCACTTGCATCGCTTACCAGATAAAACTTTATCTACGCTCATTCATTAGTTTTTTTTTTATAGGAGAGGGTGACAAACGAGCACATAGTCCACCTGATGGTAAGTGGTTGCTGTGACCCATAGACATCTAAATTTATCCTCAATAAAGAATCAAAATGCAGATGCGTTGTCACCCGTGAGGACTAAGATGGAATGCCTCTTTTCCAGTAAAAAGGGTATCCGGTTCTCTACACTCCCCATACGAAACACAGCAGTGTGTTAAGCTGTTATTTTACGCTGGTATTCTGTGAGAGCGTGGTCCTTCCCCGGTCGAGCCGACCCATTCGTGCTACAACTATACTACTACTTAATATAGCTGCAGCGTGGCTCTACCACGTATAAAAGTTTATTTGGTTAATAAAGCCTTGCTGGTGCAACAAAATATAGAAACGTGTGCAATAATTCATTTAATTTCTATGTAATGTCGCCCCAGTCATCGTTTAGGGGAGCCAGTGACATCACTTGTGAGCGAGGCAAGGACGCAAGTGCTCTCCACTCCAATTCACGATGCGAACGCTTCACTGAGTCACTTCAGTCTGCCATTGACATTTGACGGTATTCCGATATTTCGCAAAGGATTTTTTTATAATTTTTATAACTACACCACAGATTAAATAATGTTACTACGTAAACTGCACTATGATATGACTCTAAATACCTTTCACACGTCCGGAAGACGTTTATCAGACAATGGAAGGTTAGAAAATGTAAGCTTTCGCTGTTTTTCATTTAAAAACAGCCATACTTATAATCGTTGACTATCGCTTACTTAAATTAAATACTAATTATCCCTATACCTGTATCTTTCTATTGTCATTTAGTAGAAAGAGAGAGAAAGAGCAACTTTAAGCATTTCTTACATTAACGTCGATTTTATGAGTATGGCCTTTTAAGTTTAGTGGATAATAAGAAATTATTAGTAGATATAAGCAATATGTTAAGATAATTAATTTCTCAATGCAAAAGGTAAGTAGCTCTCTCATTCCTGGATGGCTGGAGGCTTGGAGCTGAACAGAGTTCGCCGTGTTACCGTATGTTGGCCTTGACCAACTTCACGTGTCGTCGAAATACAGGGTTATTTTTCAAAGAGTAGGTAGCCAAATTTTAAACTTAAGTTCAAATATATAAATAATGATATACCGTTATTACAGTTTTTGAAAATACGAGTAAGTAAGGCTTCTACTTTTATTTGATATTATCCCAAATTGAATGTGATTTATGGACAACAACGTTTTTCCCCGCCGATCGACCCTTACGAATGTGTGCGTGCGCAGTAAAATCGGTTAAAATAATGCATTACCACGCATTTTCAATTTAAAAGATAAAAAGGACAGAATGTTTGAGATTTTTTTAATAATTTTTTTGCCATTTGCCTATATTACTTATTCTAAACCTTCTCTGCAAATTTGGCCGGTTATTGCAAAATAACTTTGTATATTCTTTCCCAGACATACAGGTGTATTTACTATGTCTCCTTCATCGCTGCACAGGGTGTTAAATCACTTAAGATTGCAACTAACAATATCATTAGTGCTGGCGGGTAAAAGTGCTTGTACTTGTAAGCTATCTTAATTTTAAGTAAATAAAAAATGAGCTTTAACACTGAATCAGGTGATGCTTAGAAATAAATATTTCTGTTTTAATTTCAATGATTCACTAGACCGAAAAAATAGATCAGTCCCATATTTTAATGTATTTCGTTTATTTATAATGAAAATTTTATAAAGTTAATATTAAATGATAGAGAGGTGACATTTCTTTAATTATGAATAGTAAATGTGTTTACAAAAAAAAGACAAAGTAATTAAAACTTTAATTAAACATTAGTCTTTCTTTGTTATGAATAAAAGGCTTTTGACGAACATTGTGGAGCCGACTTGTCTTTTGTATGATACAAAGGAGAAGCCGAAATTCAATGCAAAAATTGTTTACTGAACATGCCCTAGTTTTTGTGCTATTACGTTAAGCTATATTATATATGATTGAGAATCAAAATTCAGATGCGTTGTCACCCACGAGGACTAAGATGTAACGCCTCGTTACCAGTAACAAAAAGTTGCCGGTTTGTGTTAGTCATCATATGAAACACATGCTGCTATTTTACGCTGGTATTCTGTGAGATCGTGATATGTTGATAGCTCATTGGCTAAGCGCTCGCCATAAATTTAGAGGGATGAACATCCTAAATGACATATTTTACAAAACAATCTTTGAATCGAGGAAATTCGATCAAAAATAGCCCCGATCCGCCACTCTGTTGCAAATAACTTTTTAAAAAAAACTAGCGCTACAATCTACTATTTAAATCTTCCAAAATAATACTTAAAAATCCATGTACTGACTTCACCTTAGTATTGTTTGAGGATGAAATTTGGGAGAATACACAAGTAGTGAGAGTTTAAATACTTTTTTATCTAACAGTAATCACGACGCGTCATCTATTTCTCAAGTAATGGTCTAGACGTGATAAATACGCCTATAAATAGCATGTATTGATTTACAAGTTAGACCGCGGTCGTAAACATACTTTCCTCTCTTTAAACTGTGCACATTACTAGATGTAGGTATTAAATTCGACTAGCGAGCGACGGTGGACATAAAAAAGACCTCCCAAACATTTAAACTTTTCCACAGGTAGATCGTCAATGTGTTGAATTTAGACTCAGTTTTATTGCGAGCCGTAGTAAGTAGTAACTCAGGGGCTTAATGCTCGTCCTGAATTTCATACGCGAGCAACCCGGGTTCAAGGCCCGTCTGCACCAACGAAATTGTTTATTGCAATTTTAAGTACTGATCTGCCACGTGCTCGGCGGTGAAGGAAAACATTGTGCCAAACCTGCCTGTCTAAGATATAAAAAAGTTATTTCGAAGACATGTGAAGTCCGCCAAAACGCATTGGGTCAGCGCGGTGGACATTCCTTGCCCTAAAACCCTATCAGAAATGAGAAGCCTGTGCTCGGAAATGGAACGTATACAAGATTTTTTTTTACTTTGTAATTTTAAATATTTTTCCTAAAGATAAAAACATATTCCTTATGTTTATGCTTACTAATCGACGTACCCTTGGATTCGTGTTAATATTTCAAGGGACCATATTATTTAGATACCATGTCCTTTAATGTTGCAATAATGACGTGTATATGCTCAAGAATATATCCAGTACGTCAAAGCTTATAAGAGGAGTAATGCAATAAGCGTGTATGTAATAGCGATTTCCCCTGTGAATTTATCGGAGGGTTGGTATGCTCTATTCGGCGATGGCAGCCAGGCTTAATCTCCCCGGGGCTGCTCGGAGCACGCGTGTGCGATTGATAGCTAGTCATATCAACGTCGGACAAGGGTGAAATATTCACTTATAAACTTTTGCTTAGCGATTGAAACATAATAAAAATTAAGTTATTCACAAAAAATCACAGGAGGAAGGTATTAGGATAGTGTTAGCCTGCTAGAATATGTGTTTAAATGCTCTATTGCTCTAATTTAAACAATAAAACATGAAAAAAATATTGAAATTTAGACATACTATGTCATTAAGACCATATAGTGGCGGTGTAAGAATATCCACTAACTACCCCATATCGCACCGTTGATGTCGTAAGAGGCGACAGATGGATTCTTCGTAATTACAACTAAAAATTGAAAAAAACTGTGGCTACCCATCTGCCAAGCGTGGCAACTATGGCAAATATCACCCTGTAAAGCAATCAACGAGGAAGGCCTATGTTAAGTAGTCGACTTTTGATCGGCTGTAACTAAAGTCTTTTACATTTTTTTTACAAATTCGCTTGACAACTAAACTTAACATAATATAACAAAAAAGCCAAAATAATGTTATAGGTTCTGATTATGAGTTTATAGTAACCATTTCTTACCATAACCGTACACAACAAAGTTTCTGTAATAATACTCAATGTATGCAAATAGACGGTAAAAAAATCTAAACGAAGTCCTGAATGATGGTCTGACGATAGATTTATAATAAACAATTTGTAATAATATAAACACCTTTCGTTTTATACGAAAACAATAAACACACTGTGAAAATGGATTATTAATAACCTCTAAGTGAATTGATTCGATATGATGAAAGTTGGACTTGTTTAAAAAAGAAGTACCTATGTCTGCACGTGGCTTACAAATAGTGTATATTATGTATTTTTATGCTCTCGCATAAAAATACATAATATACACTACATAATATACTCCTTGTCCTTTTATTTAAATGACGACTCAATGGCGGATTATAAAAACGAAACAGTAAGAAACTTGCGGTGCATGTTAAGGTTACAATAAACTTAGTGGTTTTTTTTTTATAGGGTAAGTGTGACAAACGAGCACACAGTCCACCTGATGGTAAGTGGTTGCTGCGACCCATAGACATCTACATCTATCCTCGATTACGAATCAAAATGCAGATGCGTTGTCACCCGTGAGGACTAAGATGGAATGCCTCTTTTCCAGTAAAATGGGTTTCCGGTTCTCCACACTCACCATACGAAACACAGCAGCGTTAAGCTGCTATTTTACGCTGGTATCTATGAGAGCGTGGTCCTTCCCCGTTCGAGCCGACCCATTCGTGCTACAACTATACTACTAATATAGCTGCAGCATGGCTCTACCACGTAAAATAAAACTGCTCTAAAAGTGGTTATTAGTTATGATATTACTAATAACCACTTTTAGTAAGTTATAATTACATGATTACACAGTCCTTATCAATAATTGATTGACGGTGTTACCTCGAACTCTTTTACATTGGAACATCACTTTTTATAATTAAGACTATAACGGAGGTCACACAGACTCAAACTGCTCATTACATTTATTTTATCATTTATTTTAAAAAAACCTTACTCCCACACTAGGATTTTCTCCTGTATCGTGGAGGTAGTTTACAAACATAAATTGCACAAGGACAAACATCCAGACCCGGAACAATTATTTGCAGGCCATACAAATACTTGTTCCGTGCGGGATTCGAACCCGCGGCCCCCAGCGCAGTAACGCATTGCTAAGCCACTGCGCCACGGAGCTTTGTGATTGATGAGTGGTAGCATATCTCTGGTTGCATGCAAGTTTGGACATCCTTAAAAATATCTTTAGAGTGTTTGATAAAGGAAAAGAAAAAAGCATGAACGACAATCACCCATGGAAATGTTGTGATTATTTGTGATTGAGATTTTTGTGATTTGTGATGTGTTTATTGTATTCGAATCTTAAATATTCTTATGGTTATAAAGAGAAATTTTTGAACCATTTGTTAACAATCTTAATAAATATCTATTTTTAAACCTATTATGAGCCAGTGCCTTAAAATAATGAAACAACATAATATAATAAATATATTCCATTGTAGTACCTATTTGCATCAAATTAAAGTACATTTTATACTTTTCTTTTGTGTGCTATCTACGCATTTCATGATTTCTTTTTAAAATATTAATGTGTTAAGTTGCAACTGTGGCTCATGGAAAAACATGACGGCTCGGTAGCGCAGTGACTATACACCTAGCGGCGGCATTTAGGGTCATAGATTCAAATCTCGCACGTAGCAAGTGTTTGTATAGCCTGTAACTAATGTGCGAAGCACACTGAGGCAGAAAAGAAGCCGTATCGCTTTGTAGAATAAAAACCTTCTGATATCAAATCAAGTTCCAGAGAAAAACACGTAACTATAATAAAATGTCTTTTATATACTATTACTTTATTAGTACTTTAGGTTGTTGATAAATCAATATTGCACAAAAGATAATTTTTGTTATCGCCATTGGTAACTGTCATATTGTAATAATAGCCAATAAGAGCCGTGGTAGCTCAGATGGTTAGCGCTCGTGGTAAATTTCACAGTACGCGAGCAACCCGGGTTCGATCCCCGCCGGCACCAATTAAATTGTTAATTGCAATTTTAAGTGCTGATTTACCACGTGCTCGGCGGTGAAGGAAAACATCGGGAGGAAACCTGCATGTCTGAAAAATAAGAAAAAAAAGTATTTCTAAGACATGTGAAGTTCGCCAACACGCATTGGGGCAGCGCGGCGGACACTTCAGAAATGAGATGAGGCCTGTGCCCAGCAGTGGGACGTATATAGGCTGTAACTTTAACTTTAACTTTTAACATATTTCCTGCTCTTCGGTTCGTATTAATCAACAACCTTTTATATAATTTATCTTTGACGGTGCTCTTACATTTGGTATAAACGAGATCGTTATACCACCCTCTATATATACACCATTAGACTTTTGTGCCATAATTGCATCTTACGACACCCACAGGATGACATGGGGTAAATAATTCCGCCATCGCACGCCGAGCTTTCGTCTATGATCCATTAAAATGTCATGTCCATAATATTATTATCTCATATACAACTGTTCGGACAGACGAAAAATAATTCTACTTATCATATTATATTTATAGATACTTACAAAAATAGTAACAGATTTTTTTACAATTTAAATTTTTATGGATTAGAACTTTTTTATTGTAACGCTGGCTAACTCTTTCAGCTTTGTGTCGTACTATAAAAGTTTTATAGTACCTACCACACAAAGCTGTAGTAGATGTGGTTTGTTTTATCTTTCACTTGTTATTGGAACGAAGTTCCTTATCGCACGGTACGAATTTGACGGATGGGGGCTAGGCGAGAAAACGTGGAAGATTTTTCCATCACGACCCCCTTTCTATAGTGCGAGCGAGATGGAGTAATATCCATCTCCCTCGCACTTTTTTTTATCTTGCCATGAAAGAAATTATTTTAAATGACGCTTCATTTTAATAGACGCTAGTAATTCATTTATTTGTAATCAATAATATGATACGTTTATCAATAATAATATATACTACGAAAGGAACTTCGTTCCAACCGAGTGTTCCACGACACTCACGCATGTTTTTTTAGCTGTTTTTCTTACATAATTTTATTATATTTTATAAAGCTCTTTTAAAACTACTAAGAAAAAGAAACTGCATAAGTTAAGTTATACCTACCACCGATTCTAATCGATTTCAAGCAATCCATAAATGCAAAAGATATGAATGTAAATATTAGTGCGCCAATGTGTTTTAAAAGCTTTTTTATGAATAGGGGTGCAAAACGAGCACACGGCCCACCTGATGGTAAGTCAATGCTGCGGTTCATAGACATCTATTTGTATATTCTATTAAGAATCAAAATGTAGATGTCCCTGAGGAGTGAGATGGTATACGTTGTTTCCAGTAAAAAGGTACTCCGGTTCTCCACACTCATCATACGAAACACAACAGCAAACATGCTGCTATTTAACTATGGTATTCTGTGAGAGCGTGGCTCTGCCATGACGCTGCAGCTATATTGTAGCTGGCTCCTGGCTCCAATAATAAGTAAATAAGGAAATCTTATTGAGACTCTTAAATAAAACCGAATCCAAATGCATACGGTATATTAACTATCATTTATTTTAAGATCAAAACATATTATATTCATTTTCAAATTTAGTAACGTTAAACATTGACCGTATCGTGGTGGTATAAGAATATTATCTAATCCGAATTACTTTTGCGATCGTGTTGAGCAAAATTCAGAAAATTAATCTTTACAAGTTTAGATACCTTTTCTAATTTCTTTAGCTAAGATACGAAGCAAAAGTTAATTAAAACTTTACGTACCTACAAGAGTTTTTGTAAATGATGATGAATGCAAAACTAATTCTTATCCTTAGGATAATACATTAGTGCATATGAATACTGTTTGAGCTACAGTGGAGGTTAATTGATTTGATTATTAGTTTATGAGATATTCTTAACATTCCAATATATTAAGTTTAAAGCGCAAGCGCTTACAAATTAAATCTATATAAATAAAATGATAGAGGTTTGCAGTTGCGCGCGCATCACGGAAAAACTACTGGATAGATTTCAATTAGGTTTTCTAAGTTTTATTTCTTAGACACTTGGCCCTTATTTAAAAAAAATATTGCGATATCTTCATTTAATATAAAGTTATTAAAGTTTTAAGAAACAACGATTTTTATACGGGGTTTTTCACACGGTCAACTGTACGTCGCTTCTCTCGCGTTACTAACCCAGATAATTTATATGTATATTTTAGCTACAAAAGAGCAACGAATAACATTGTTTGTAAGCAAAGTATATTTTTGCTTGCGATCTTTTTGATGTTTTTTCCTTCGCATATACGAAAACTTTGTTAATATATCAAGCAACGCGGACGAAGTCGTGGGTATCAGCTAGTATGAAATAAAAATACTACTTCTCAATATAGAGTAGAGAGAGAGTTCCGGCTACCGTTATTTCAATTACATAATAAGACATAATTGTAAGAATTATCCATTCTTCCTATTCCGCTGACATAGAAACAAATGCATTCGTAATAAGGCATAGCTGACGACGTGTTATTACGTCCATGTTGAACAAAACATGCAGGAATGTATGTACTTCAACGCCCCGGTAATGAGATACGGCGAACACTTGTCTCGTTATCGGGCATCGATTGCTCTGCGTTAGTGCAACACAACAATACGTCAGTGGAGCGCGTCAACGCCCCGCGTTAAAATTTTAAATGCGTCCGAAAGATACTCCTTATTATATATACATATGAAAATAGAAGATCAGAATAGATCAAGCAGTGTTTCATTGTCCGAAAAGGTCTTACATTGCATTCCTAACTAAAGGCGAAATTTATGAAACTTAGTATATATTTCGAACGGGGTAATATCCGAAGTTTAGGGCGTCCCCCCTCTAGATGGAGTGACGACCTGGTAAGACATGCAGGAAGTCGATGGATGCAGGTGGCTCAGGACCGTGCTTTGTGGCATTCCTTGGGAGAGGGCCTATGTTCAGCAGTGAACTTGTGAAGGGCTGTAATGATGATGATGAATATCCACCCCGTCTTTAAATCGAATCAGCGAACCGATTTTGCACGAGAACGTAGACGTGTGAATGTCTCTATATTTGCGCGAACATTTACTAGCCTGAGTCGTATGCCGATTATAAATATTAACAATAACAAGAAAATGGAGTAGTAATCAAAAATAACTAGCTTAAAACTTTTACGCATCATTTGTGCTAAATAAAAATTCATGACGATGCAAAAAAAATATATTCCGAGAAAAAAATCGACGCTAGTACTTTTTTAAATGACGAGTGCTGCCCGATGGCAAGCTCTTTTTCGTGATGATCTAAACTTTAAAAACGTTGAATTGCAAAGGATACGGATCGCTAATTACTACCTACACATCTGAAATTTAAATGGGGATTCTGGCAGAAAGCGTTCCAAACAGAAATGTTTGTAATAGTGGCTTTTACTGAATAGAAAATTATCTCGTTAATGCTCTAATATACGTGTTCAAGATAAATTAATATCTCCCACATTTTATGAAATTGAAAAACATACCTACTCGCAATGATATTAACATTATTACTTTTCCCGGTGACTGCCTTGTTGGTTTAGTGGCCGTAAGCGCAACCATTAAACATGAAGTCCGGGGTTCGAATCCCAAGTCGGGCCAAAATCAGTTCTGGGGTTTTTCTATCCCGAAATTCTTAGTAGCAGAGGAGTCAAGAATTTGGCGATATTTCACCCCCGTGCCTCGGAAAGAATGAAATGCCCTCATCCTGCGCCTGATCTGTATCCGGTCATGTCGGATTACTGTCTACCGGATTATGAGAGTGACGGAATAGAGAGTACGATCTGCCTTCGGTCATGTCGGATTACCGTCTAACGGATTATTAGAGTGACGGAATAGAGAGTGCACCTGTGCTTGCGCACACACTCGTATACTATAATCCTGTCTTGCGAAGAATGCTAGTCTCCGGTGAGACTGGTTGCCGTGCCCGAAATTCAGTCTGAAAGACATTATTCCTGATAATCAGTTCAGCTAAGCTTAAAATATAGCTCACAACCTGTGGTGGCGGTGGGCTTAGTGGCCGTGGCCTTATTGTCCGAATGCGTGCATATTGGTGGACTGTGGCGGGGAGGTGGATCCCCCTGTCCACCGCAGCCGAGTTAGAGTCAAGGAGAAAAGGTGTCTCGGTATGGCGATGCGCCGTGCCCCTACCATCCGCGGGCGAAACTTGGTCGGCGGCGGAGCTATCGCCAGATTCGTTCCTGGGACAGGGAAGGTTGACACTTTCTGGGTACGGTTTTCCTAACTGATATATCCCGTCCAGTCACAGTACTCTCCATTGGGTGATGGGTAGGCATCACCCGATGGGGGAAAAGCATAGTTCACAACAGTAGTCGATTCGCCAGTTTGTTCCAAATGTGATTAGTAGTTTTCGAGGAACTATTATTTCCTTATTTCACTAACGGTTTTCATTTCTTCATGCTATATGACCATTGTCTGTCTCTTCAACTTGTTGATCATTTGGCTCATGTCGGCTACTCCAATTTTTGTACCGGTTACGGATTCTATTAACTAGACCGTATCTCGTATCTCGACTAGATCGTATACGATATGCTAGGGCACAGCTTGCAGATTGTCTTTACGCAACCCATACCGGCGGCAATGTAAGACCGTGATTCTATTCCATAGTTCAATACCGACACGCACTTATTGGATAATGAGTGTCTTCGTCTAAATGCAAAGACACGTCATTAGATCTAAAGCCGAACGTCCACCGCAAACTAAACTAACTTAGTTAATCTTAGCTCGCATAGCTGAGCCAGTTTTTCATACTTTTGCGTCCACCGCAAACTGTGGCAGTTAAGCCAGGTAAAATAGCCAAACTAAGTCAAACTAAGTTGTGTAGGCCGATCCTTAGCCCTTACCCCTCTGGTGCCTTTCGCTTAGTGTTGTGTGTTTTAACTTAGTTTTCGGTGGACGTGCAACTATTTTCCAGGTTAGCTTAGCTTAGTTCACTGAGCCTAGTTTTTACATAGTTTAGTTCGCGGTGGACGTTCGGCTTAATAGATATCGGCTAAAATTGGCCATTGGGAAATAATATTTTTGAAATTTCAAAAAAAGTTAATATAAATTATTTATTACACGCAATAGAGTTCCATAAAATGCTAAAAATCGCATAGTACCGCGACTTTAGTTACGTCTATTGACTTAGGTTAATGGAAAACGTCTAACAAAGCATCGAGCGACGTGCAGATACATTGCAAGGTACTCTGGAAACCATTGGTTAAATTATGTAAAGTGCACTTTGCACTGCATTTCTATTCTTAGCTCGTTTAACATGTACTTAAATAATTTATATGTTTTTGAAACTGTTTCAAAACTAAACTTGTATATTTTAACAAATCACAAGGGTGACAAACGAGCACACAGTCTAACCAAGAGTAAATGGATGCTGAGGTTAAGAAGTGTTTTAGGTTAAGAATGGATCTCCGCGGTTCACGTGTATTTTATTATTGTTTTATAAAAGTAGTGTGTTACATTATTTTCAAGAGCGCTTTACTGTCGTGTAAACCGTTGAGATTAAAAGACAACAAATTTATAAATAAGAAGTTCTTGCGTTATATTTTTATACATGGTACGAGTAGAGTCATGCTGCAGTTATATTAGTAGTATAGTTGTAGCACGAATGGGTCGGCTCGATCAGGGAAGGACCATGCTCTCACAGAATACCAGCGTAAAATAGCAGCTTAACGCTGCTGTGTTTCGTATGGTGAGTGTAGAGAACCGGAAACCCCTTTTACTGAAAACGGGGCATTCCATCTTAGTCTTAGTTTTGATTCGTTGTCGAGGATGGTTGTAGGTGTCTATGGGCCACAGCAACTACTTATCAGGTGGACTGTATGCTCGTTTGTCACACTTGTCCTATAAAAAAAACACTAAACATAATAATATTTTCATTCTTCTGACATTTTATTAAAACCATCCTTACCATCTCCCATAACTGCTCTCGGATATAAATGGTCTTAGACATGTCTGGGGCGTAAACCCCCAGGATAAACAACACACTATCAGTCGTATCTATTTCCATCTCAGGCTTACACATTCATACTCTTACACAGACTTGCCAATCCTTTCTGATAGGATAATACTGACTCCCTAACATGCCCTTAATTTCGTCTAAACCAGACCTGTAAGCAATATACATGCAATGGGCTCCTTTCCATTTAGCTTCATCTCATTAACACATGAAACATCTATTTCTCTATCATATATCATATCATATATTTCCGCAATCCACCCCTCGCCCTTTTTAGAGAAGGAACGTGACGGGGGGCGAGCCTCGTCGCCGGTTTTGCTCCCGTAGATTCTTTGCACAGAGACGCCGGGAACTCGGAGCAATTTAGTTTTGGTATCGATCCATCGTGTAAAATTGTGGCAGATTCTTACGGCTACCACACGGCTCGAACGGCACTACCTGGTATTCGGCGTTTCGGCGATTCTTGCTCGTTTATCACCCCCCGGGGGACACGCGTGGGACGCAAGTGACCCGTCCCACGTTAATAGTCGATTCCTAAAATATTAACGGGCAAAGACAGGGTGTTGCATTCCCTTAAGGCACCACCACACGCTAATAATAAAAAGTGATATTAATTATATTTCATTACTCACTAATTATGACAATATTGTTTTATTTAAATAACACAAAATATTATCAGTCAATTATTTTTGCGAGGATTAAATATTACATAACGATTTTACATTCAAACAATATATGGGTACATAGGTATTGTTATATGAATTTAAAATGAAGTTCGCTATGAATTGATATCGAAAACACGTTCCCTAATGGTATGAAAATGTATACTTAGTACAGTCCCCGTAATGTTTTGTAGTGCTCAATCAATCACAAGCATTGAATACAATGACATTTATACACACGTCGTCTAACGTGATTGAAATAAGTTTAACGCAATTCACAGGCTGACGCACGAGATAGGGCCGTCATTGAGCAAACAACCATGCATAGGTATCTATAATTACTAACTAAAATAGGACGATACTTGAAAGCGAAGCGTAAACTTGCTGATTTATCGTAATTGCTTAAACAAACGCAAGACAAAGGCCATTAAAGGAATTAATGTTCAGTGGACGTCGTGGCAGGACTCTAATTTGATTGTGAATGGGCTAGTCAATAGGCGCCGTCGGAGATAGAAGCGCACCCGGCGACCTTGCTTGTGCCGTTGTGCGTCTGTGTCTGCGCTCGTGGGTGCGGGGTTGTCAAACCACACAACTTCTCGTTTTACAACAGAAAAACGTTAAAAAACAAAACTAAATGCCGTTATCCTATACTTTAATCGAAGAATTCTTGTATAACTATATTTAGTTATTTATTTATTTAACTTCATATACACTGCAATGTATATAGAAGGACTTAATGTCTGAGGCATCATCTACCAGTCTACCTTAGAGTAGTGCAGAGATAAAAGAGGTAAGTGTAAAAAGATGTAGGTACAGAAAGTCTATATACAAGCGTTACATATACAGTTGGTTTGGTTAGGTTTCTCAGAAACGGCTCTAATTAATTTGGATAAAATGTTGTATTTAGATAATGTTTTATTTTGCAAGTTTTTCTAAATAAGTGTCATGTCTGAGAAAATTATAATTTTTCTTTTAACTCTTCTTCTAACACTGAGCCAAGCTCGGTAGCGCAATGGCATCTTATTGAATGGTAAGTAGATGGTATGTGGTTGCTGTGATCCATAGACATTTATCCGCGATTAAGAATCAAAACGCAGATGCGTTATCATCCCTGAGGACTAAGATGGAATGCCTCGTTTCCAGTAAAAAAGGTCTCCGGTTCTCTTCACTCACCATACGAAACACAGCATTATTAAGCTGGTATTAGCCGACTCATCCGTGCTACAACCATATTATAGCTGCAGCGTAACTCTAGCACGTCTACTGTACATATGTATTTTGTAAATAGCTGGGCATCTATCGTATATCAAAGCCGATGTAATGAGGGAGGGAATCCCTAATTTGTTCATAGAATGCGGACTTCACTGACTCACTGAGCGTGAAGGCTGCACATCAGCTATGTCCTCCTTTAGGCGGATTTTAAGGAATATTTTTGCTGGTCTCTTATGTGGGAGAGAGTACATTCACAATCAAACTTGTACACACTTGTTGACATTTGATTGGCAATAAAAACTCTTTTTTGGTGTCTTGTAGTATATTTCATATGGTATTCACTTCAAAATGTGTCCTATGTTATCTGTGACCTCTCTGTGACTAATTTGATTCACTCGTAATCATAGCTTGCTGCAAAACACTCGAAACGTTGATAACTCAATTAAAATTAAATGCGATAAAGTTCAAAAAAGTAATTTTATTCGGGTTAATAGAAGAAATTATCACAAAGAAATCATTACAAAAATCAATGTTTTAACCATGAGTTATCTTAGATTTTTACTAAATCATATACGAGTATAAGGAAAGAGTATCAAATCTTTAACAAATACTGATTCTTATTAAAATTCATTGCTCTATTTATTGTATATATTATTTTGAAATATAAAAATATATGTATTATATTATATGAATTATTATCACAAAATGTTACTTCCAATTTTAAAGCATTTTAATTTATTAGTTCAGTTCACAAAATCAGCACAATTCAATAAACCAAGCGGAAGTAATTGTTACTACTTTATACGGGCGATTCTAAAATTTGTTTGACATGATCCGATTACCTTACAAGACTACCAAGACGTCTAGCAACAATCGTTAAATTAGATATATTTACAAAATATATTTGTGATAAAATTGCTAAAATTGAGTTTAAACTAAGTAGCAGCCCTGAACTAGGGAAATGTCAAGACGACACGCGATACGCAGAATACTAAGACATTCGGCGCCAGCATCGGCGACTGCGCAGTCGAAGGCATGACCCAACAACCGCACGGTAATGCTGTGTTACCATACAAAAACATGTAGCTCAAGCTCCTTAGTAGGAAACGTTTAAGACCATCAACGTAAATTACATTCAACATTAGAACGCAATTAATGTGAGTACCGTTATGGGTAATAATATATATAAAATCTTAGGACATATTGGATTCACATAAAATTAAAAGCGAATGTATTGCGTATTTAATTAAACCAATATTAGCGAAATAGTTACTAGTAAAATATAGATATTTTACCACTGAAAGGCGAATGTTTCCATTAATCTTTAGATGGATCTATCGTGCACTAGATACAAAGTTGTACTGTGGTAGGTTACACGGTACAGTCATCAAAATATACTTTTATATAAAATGGCGTTGGGAGCTCTCTACTCATATTCTCATTATTTGTCTACTTTTATACAAATAGTGGTCAAAAATCTATGACAAGTGGCGAAAAATGTATGAAAAGTCCTATTCTTTTTTCTCTTATGCAAAACCTATTTTAAAGGTTAGATTACACTGAATTGTTGAAATTCTTATCGAAAGTCTATAACTTTACATTGAAAAATAGTTAGTTTATTAAAATCGTTACAGACTTCAGATTGGTATAAATAAATGTATAAAAAATGAATCAAATTACGTTCTTTCCATGAAAAAGTGTAACCGCCAGGAAGCATTCTTTCTAGCGGACGCCATCCATCATCATCAGTATCATTTTTAAATTATTCGTATACGCTGATGGTGATCACCGTGGGGTTTTAGCCGGTAGGAGTCCGGCATAACCTTTTCGTTGCCCCCGCAGCGGAAGGTATCCATGAGGATTTCCCCACAAAAAAAAAAGCCTACCATATCACAACTGACCGGTGCCATTTTTAAGCTGCATTTGATGAATTCATATCTGACTTTATCTAATTTCGTCACATCGTATCGTCATCTTTTATCATACATACATACATAGCAGCCAGATGTACTTTTATTCATCCATCTCTTTCGCAGCCCAGAACTTGGATCCATACAATACGACATGTATTATCATCGTCTTGCAGATTTTCCCTTTGAGTTTAAGAGGAAACCGCAGTTCCTGTGACGTGTCACCATTTCATCCATCTCATATTTATTATATTCCTAACGTCTCGGTCTATCTCGACATCATTTGGTATCAATGAGCCGAGGTACTAAAATCTCAGTAGAATAGTAGAGTTACACGATCTAAGGCACAAGAAAATAAATTTGAGTGTGAGGGACCACCAAAGTTGCAAAACAGGTGCTCGGTTATGGTCCTGCTGATTTTCAGTCCAGCACCTTTTAATCCCTTCTGCCATTAACTGGACCTAATAAAGTGCATTTTCCCCAACAAGAACAATATCGTCGGCGAACAGCATGCACCAGGGTACCTTCTCCTGTACGTCCAATGTCAGGGCATCCATTACCAGGATGAATGATTAGGGAATTAAAGCCAATTCGCGGGCGCTATCTATTATGATAGATACTGATATTACGCTTTAAGCTGAAGATATTGTTAGAAGTTTTAAATTATGCAATAGCTGTTTTTCTTCCAATATGTCACTTGAGCTTGAATTACTTAGCGACCATATGCTATTTATGTTATTGGCTCTTCGTCACTACATTTTGTATTTAACATTATACTTTATAATTGTTGATAGTTCCATCTGTAATTATTGATGTAAATGTGTCTATCACACTATCAAAACATAAAGAACAATATAGAGGATTGTCTGCTTTATTTAATACACACTATTTAGCAATATTTTTTTATAAGTTTACCGTAACTATTTGAGGTGTGATCCTACCTGTATACAACACACCACTTACTAACTCCGTAAACAACGCCGTCAAATTGATTGCTACCAACCTCAACAATCTAAATAATACTACTTTCTTTTCTGTAAACAGAGTATATTTTTAAGTCTTATAAGACAGCTTAACATTGCAGAAGGTTAAGACACCTGGGGGTGCCATAAACTTCAAACGCAAAAGCATTTTTAACCCTCTATTTAGGAGAGACACTGAATAAACTATGATCAGGAATTTAGCTTAGATTACAAACACAATTAAACTTTAGGAAATTGTATATTTACGATTTCAGCTATAAAGCTTCTGAAAGAAGATATAATACGGATTTAATAAGTATGGTGATTAGTTGTAATTTATGTCTTATCAGAATGTTATGTGTATAACATAGCGGAAACGGCAAATAATAGGACACGCTTCGCAAGAAAATTATAATGAAAAATAGGTATTATATAATTTACAATTTATCTTCAGTTGGCGATTGTGACAAATTCTTGTAAAGAAATGTTGGTAAAGGGCGGTTCGGTAGCACAATGGCAGTTTCGCTTATCGCCACACTTTTTGGCCAATTCGCCTTACTAATGATTGCAGTATCAGACACATAATATATAATCATCATTATACATCTTTGATATAAAAGGAAAGAAGTGGTCTCTGCCTACCCCTACGGGAAAGAGGCGTGATTATATGTATGTATATATATATATATATATATATATATATATATATATATATATATATATACATCAAAGTCCACTGCTGAACAATTTCCTACCCCATGCCGCTTGGGAAGGATATTTTCCATAGTTGCCACGCTTGTCATGTGAGTTGATAACCGCAGTTTTTTTTTTGTTTTGAGTTGTCATCAGAAAGATGCTGCTCCCCACCTTCTACTGTTTCAGTTTCCCTCTGTCGCCTCTTACAACACCCACGGGATTATATGAGGTAGTGGATAATCTTACGCCGCCACTAAATGGCTATATATTATTAAAATATGATTATGATCTTCCAGACATTTCCTCATCTCACCGTTTACGACATTATGGGAAGACATGGAGTTTCGAACTATGTACCGTATTTTTAATGGATTAGTTTATGGAATCTGCCACTATCACACGGCTATAAATGTAAAGTTATTAATTGATAATTATAAATTACGATCTTTTTATAGTGTTCACTACGTTTACGCTTTTTACTGGAAACGAGGCATTCCATCTTAGTCCTCAGGGGTGACAACGCATCTGCATTTTGATTCTTAATCGCGAATAAATGTGGATGTCTATGAGCCACAGTATCCACTTACCATCAATTGGACTCTGTGCTCGTTTGTCACCCTTATTCTATAAAAAACGTAGACTTTTAGGTACGTCACTTTTACTGACTTATGATTGGGAAGTACGTCTTGTTACACATACACTAAGTCTGATGGCAAAAATATTCTACATCGTACTGAGATTAGCGTATACTTACATATATAGCGATCTCGATGCGAATAATGCGAAAGGTGCACACTTATGGTATAACCAACTCAAAATCTCTCTAAGAGAAACAGTTTTGCTCGTATATCTAGAGTGGATCAACTAACAACAAAAGCCTAAGTTTCCGAAGAGGCCTATGAGAATGCAAACGTAAAGGAGAATGAGCCAATCTGTCACACTTTGAATCATACCGTTCAACCACATGAGTTACGTTTTGTTTACTCATGTGGTTCAACGATGCAGAAACCACGTTTTGACAAACGCCTGGCTATATGGATCGAACAATCTGCACATATTATATTATATTGTATACAAAAAGGTTGCTTACGCCAATATCATTTTTTTTATAGGATAAGGGTGACAAACGGGCACATAGTCCACCTGATGGTAAGTGGTTGCTGTGACCCATAGACATCTACATCTATCCTCAATTAAAAATCTAAATGCAGATGCGTTGTCACCCGTGAGGACTAAGATGAATGCCTCGTTTACATTAAAAAGGGTCTCCGGTTCTCTACACTCACCATACGAAACACAGCCGCGTTAAGCTGCTATTTTACGCTGGTATTCTGTGAGAGCGTGGTCCTTCCCCCGGTCGAGCCGACCCATTCGTGCTACAACTATACTTCTAATATAGCTGCAGCATGGCTCTACCACCATATAAGACTACTGCAAGCTGACATCACGAAATAGACCGTGCTCGTGATTCTTTTCGAACGCAATTGTAGTGGCTGAAACTGTAAAGGTAGGAATGAAACTGTAAATACCAACTTTATATTTATAAAAAAAAAACGCAAGCTAAAATTATTTATTTTTATCAATTTGGAATAGTGCAACAGTAGAACAGTGTTTCGTCGGTCTGGTTATTTCACAACAAATGGAATACATATTTTGTTGTTAAATAGAATTATTCGATTTCAATCAAAATCTAAATTTATAGAATTTTATACGTCATTTGTGTTATTTATATTAGGTACATTATAATAATTTATATCGTGTCAAAGTTATATTAGGTATATTTTGATAGTTTGTTTTATAAAAAAATATGGGGAAATTTTGTTTCACATGACAACCCTTTATTGCATTGCAGTTCTATCTTAACAAAATTCTGTCCGCCTTTTTTATACGTCCATGCATATAAGATGGTTATTCTGCCATCCATCAGATCTTCTTAATATTTCCTATAATCAACTATCACGATTCCCACTGATGATATGGGGTGATGGACTCTTTTAGACTGCCGAGATACGGAAGTATTCAAAAACTGATATTTACAACATAGCCTAATAAAAGTCTATAAAAGAAGAAATAAGATTTATAACAATTATATTCGATAACAAATCATAAAGCAATTAGTCGCACAGTACTAAATGCAAACCTCTTTTATAAGACTTTTGTTCCTAACAAGAAACGGCGGCCAAAAGCAAGTGCCCCTTCGTGTAGACCGTTCTGCCAAGTTTAACTTCAGCGTGCAACGACTCGCCCGTACTGAAGGTAAAAATTTAACGGAGAGTGTTGAAACTCATTCATGTTTTAAAGTTCTCACGGCGAAGTAACTTACGAGGACTTAACAACTCACACATTATCCTTAAGACGAATTTCTCATAGCGCTTTCGCCTCACATAAGAACTTTTAGTAATAAAATATATTACCTTCATATACTATAACGTATATGACAAGCGATTGACTAACATACTTTAGTTTCAGGGTACTTTAATTTTTAATAGAATTTCACTATGAATCACATATGTTATTGTTTTAGGAACTTAATACTACTACGTTGTACTATTATTTATTATGTGATACTACCACGCTGTGTTTCTACATTCTTCTGAATTCACTACCACAAAGCGGTTAAAATAACCCTGATTTTTACACGCCAGAGACATAGGTGCAATAAAATAAACTTAACTAATCACGGGCTCCAATATAAAATAAAAACATACATTTATAAAAATATAAAAATAAATTTTTTAGCATTTAGAAAAAAACGTCACATATAAGTAAATTATTTCATAAGATAAGAAAGCAAAATAAATGTTGGAAGTAAAATTAAGTAAGTATTTCTTAATTTGATAATATACAGACACATTATACTTCAAAAGAAAAGTGTGATACATCGATACAGAATTCTGAAAATTTTGCAAATTTTAAAGTACTCTTCGGTTTTCTGTACAATTTTCCGAAACTATGGTACTAAAGGCTTCTTCCGGAGGCTGGAAGTCGTCGAGTCTGAGTGCGAGACAATTCATGTGACTCTCGAAAACAGCACGTAGACGCGGATCAAAAGAAATGGTCTGTAGTTCTCAAAGAGCGTTGTCGCCTTTCTTGAAAAACAAGACCACCGCACTTCTGCACCACGCCTCCGGGTAGTATCACCATGGAGGACGGAATTAAAGAGCTTCTGAAGGACTTCAAGTACCGGTTGCCACCCGCTTTCAAACTCGGTGTGATTCATCCTCGCCTGGGGCGTTGCCGTTTTAAGGTGCTGGAGGCCATTCTAATCTCGCTCAGACTGACGTCCGGAATATCATCGGAATAGTATCGGATAAGACTTGCTCTTGGGTCGTTACTCACACTTGCGTGTGACTTCAACGTTGACGTGTACAGCTGCCCATACAACACACCACTTGCTAACTTGCGATATACGACTAAAGAGGCAGATTATAACTCAGATAGGTACAAAAACCCACCGTAAACAACGCTGTCAAATCGATTGCTACCAACCTCAACAATCTAATACTACTTTCTTTTGTGTAAACAGAGTATATTTTTAAGTCTTATAAGACCAGCTTAACATTGCAGAAGGTTAAGACACCTGGGGTGCCATAATCTTCAAACGCAAAAGTATTTTTAACCCTCTATTTAGGAGAGATACTGAATAAACTATGATCACGAATTTAGCTTAGATTACAAACACAATTAAACTTTAGGATATTGTATATTTACGATTTAAGCTATAAAGCTTCTGAAAGATGATATAATACGGATTTAATAAGTATGGTGATTAGTTGTAATTTATGTCTTATCAGAATGTTATGTGTATAGCATAGCGGAAACGGCAAATAATAGGACACGCTTCGCAAGAAAATTATAATGAAAAATAGATATTATATAATTTACAATTTATCTTCAGTTGGCGATTGTGACAAATTCTTGTAAAGAAATGTTGGTAAAGGGCGGTTCGGTAGCACAATGGCAGTTTCGCTTATCGCCACACTTTTTGGCCAATTCGCCTTACTAATGATTGCAGTATCAGACACATAATATATTATCATCATTATTATATATATATATATATATATATACATCAAAGTCCACTGCTGAACAATTTCCTACCCCATGCCGCTTGGGAAGGATATTTTCCATAGTTGCCACGCTTGTCAAGTGAGTTGATAAATGCAGTTTTTTTTTGTTTTTAGTTGTCATCAGAAAGATGCTGCTCCCCACCTTCTACTGTTTCAGTTTCCCTCTGTCGCCTCTTACAACACCCACGGGATTATATGAGGTAGTGGATAATCTTACGCCGCCACTAAATGGCTATATATTATTAAAATATGATTATGATCTTCCATCCCGTGTAGTGGCGGGTTAGAATACCCACTACCCCATATCTTCCCGTGGGTGTCGTAAGAGGCGACAGAGGGAAACTGAGGCAGAAGATGGCAGCAGCATCTTTCTGATAACAGCAAATAATAAAAACTGCGGTTGCCAACCCGCTCGCCAAGCGTGGCAACTACGGCAATATCCCCAATGAAAAAAATGATCTTCCAGGCATTTCTCCAACTCACCGTTTACGACACTATGGGAAGACATGGAGTTTCAAATTATGTACCGTACTTTTTAATGGATTAGTTTATGGAATCTGCCACTATCACACGGCTATAAATGTAAAGTTATTAATTGATAATTATAAATTACGATCTTTTTATAGTGTTCACTATGTTTACGCTTTTTACTGGAAACGAGGCATTCCACCTTAGTCCTCAGGGGTGACAACGCATCTGCATTTTGATTCTCGCGGATAAATGTGGATGTCTATGAGCCACAGCATCCACTTACCGTCAAGTGGAGTGTGTGCTCGTTTGTCACCCTTATTCTATAAAAAAAACGTAGACTTTTAGGTACGTCACTTTTACTGACTTATGATTGGGAAGTACGTCTTGTTACACATACACTAAGTCTGATGGCAAAAATATTCTACATCGTACTGAGATTAGCGTATACTTACATATATAGCGATCTCGATGCGAATAATGCGAAAGGTGCACACTTATGGTATAACCAACTCAAAATCTCTCTAAGAGAAACAGTTTTGCTCGTATACCTCTAGTGGATCAACTAACAACAAAAGCCTAAGTTTCCGAAGAGGCCTATGAGAATGCAAACGTAAAGGAGAATGAGCCAAATCTGTCACACTTTGAATCATACCGTTCAACCACATGAGTTACGTTTTGTTTACTCATGTGGTTCAACGATGCAGAAACCACGTTTTGACAAACGCCTGGCTATATGGATCGAACAATCTGCACATATTATATTATATTGTATACAAAAAGGTTGCTTACGCCAACATCATCTTTTTTATAGGATAAGGGTGACAAACGAGCACACAGTCCACCTGATGGTAAGTGGTTGCTGTGACCCATAAACATCTACATCTATCCTCAATAAAAAATCTAAATATAAATGCGTTGTCACCCGTGAGGACTAAGATGGAATGCCTCGTTTCCATTAAAAAGGGTCTCCGGTTCTCTACACTCACCATACGAAACACAGCCGCGGTAAGCTGCTATTTTACGCTGGTATTCTGTGAGAGAGCGTGGTCCTTCCACGGTCGAGCCGACCCATTCGTGCTACAACTATACTTCTAATATAGCTGCACCATGGCTCTACCACCATATAAGACTACTGCAAGCTGACATCACGAATAGACCGTGCTCGTGAGTATTTTCGAACGCAACTGTATATTTTTACTGTATTACAGTACTTAACTGTATACTTTCGAACCAACTTTATATTTATAAAAAAAAAAAAAAACGCAAGCTAAAATTATTTATTTTTATCAATTTGGAATAGTGCAACAGTAGAACAGTGTTTCGTCGGTCAGGTTATTTCACAACAAATGGAATACATATTTTGTTGTTAAATAGAATTATTCGATTTCAATCAAAATCTTTTATAGAATTTTATACGTCATTTGTGTTATTTATATTACGTACGTTATAATAATTTATATCGTGTCAAAGTTATGTTATATTTTGATAGCTTGTTTTATAAAAAAATATGGGGAAATTTTGTTTCACATGACCCTTTATTGCAGTGCATCAGTTCTATCTTAACAAAATTCTGTCCGCATTTTTTTATACGTCCATGCATATAAGATGGTTATTCTGCCATCTATCAGATCTTCTTAATATTCCTATAATCGACTATCACGATTCCCACTGATGATATGGGGTGATGGACTTTTTTAGGCTGCCGACATACGGCAGTATTCAAAAACTGATATTTACAACATAGCCTAATAAAAGTCTATAAAAGAAGAAATGAGATTTATAACAATTATATTCGATAACAAATCATAAAGCAATTAGTCGCACAGTACTAAATGCAAACCCCTTTTATAAGACTTTTGTTCCTAACAAGAAACGGCGGCCAAAAGCAAGTGCCCCTTCGTGTAGACCGCTCTGCCAACTTTAGCGTGCAACGACTCGCCCGTACTGAAGGTAAAAATTTAACGGAGAGTGTTGAAACTCATTCATGTTTTAAAGTTCTCACGGCGAAGTAACTTACGAGGACTTAACAACTCACACATTATCCTTAAGACGAATTTCTCATAGCGCTTTCGCCTCACATAAGAACTTTTAGTAATAAAATAAATTACCTTCATATACTATAAGGTATATGACAAGAGATTGACTAACATACTTTAGTTTCAGGGTTCTTTAATTTTTAATAGAATTTCACTATGAATCACATATGTTATTGTTTTAGGAACTTAATACTACTACGTTGTACTATTATTTATTATGTGATACTACCACGCTGTGTTTCTACATTCTTCTGAATCCACTACCACAAAGCGGTTAAAATAACCCTGATTTTTACACGCCAGAGACATAGGTGCAATAAAATAAACTTAACTAATCACGGGCTCCAACATAAAATAAAAACATACACTTATAAAAATATAAAAATAAAATTTTTAACATTTAGAAAAAAACGGCACTTATAAGTAAATTATTTCATAAGATAAGAAAGCAAAATAAATGTTGGAAGTAAAATTAAGTAAGTATTTCTTAATTTGATAATATACAGACACATTATACTTCAAAAGAAAAGTGTGATACATCGACACAGAATTCTGCAAATTTTGCAAATTTTAAAGTACTCTTCGGTTTTCTGTACAATTTTCCGAAACTATGGTACTAAAGGCTTCTTCCGGAGGCTGGAAGTCGTCGAGTCTGAGTGCGAGACAATTCGTAATGACTCTCGAAAACAGCACGTAGACGCGGATCAAAAGGGAAATTGGTCTGTAGTTCTCAAGAGAGCGTTGTCGCCTTTCTTGAAAAACAAGACCACCGCACTTCTGCACCACGCCTCCGGAGTAGTATCACCATGGAGGACGGAATTAAAGAGCTTCTGAAGGACTTCAAGTACCGGGTTGCCACCCGCTTTCAGAAGCTCCGGTGTGATTTCATCCTCGCCTGGGGCGTTGCCGTTTTTAAGGTGCTGGAGAGCCATTCTAATCTCGCTCAGACTGACGTCCGGAATATCATCGGAATAGTATCGGATAAGACTTGCTCTTGGGTCGTTACTCACACTTGCGTGTGACTTCAACGTTGACGTGTACAGCTGCCCATAGAACCTCTCAATCTTACTCAAAATCTGAAGTGTCCCGGAAACGATCCTGTCACACTCGGTCTTCAGATTTGACATTTCTCTCTTTCTGGCAAACAGATCTCTGGCAAAGACTTTGGAGCCTTGGTTCCGCTCGATTACTTCTTCAATACAAGCTCTATTGAAGTTGCGTAAGTCCCGACGCATGCATTTGGAGATATGTTTGTTCAGTTGCCTGTATGCTGTCAAATCTGTTGTAAGACTGCAGCATCATTTCCCGTCTAACAGCCATGAGATTAAGAGTGTGATCGAAGAGTTTTTGTGTTCTTCTACGGCGGGTCTTGCAGAACTTAGCTCCGACCGCATAGACGTTTCCACATCATTCATATCGTCCACTGCATTGCAGTCTTCTAGGCACTGAAAACGGTTTCGTAACTCGAGCTGAAAGGTTTCGGGACTTTGGATTTAGAGCACGAGGGGGACGGAGCGTTGACTTCATTAGACGAGACCTCTCCAACTTAATGTTTAGGTTCAGTGTGTCTCTAGCGTAGGTAGGTAGGTAGGCTAATCATTCGGTGATCGCTACCAGTTTTCACCCTCGCGATCACTGAGACATCACTGAACAGTTGTCGTCTGGTCGTCATAATGAAGTCAATCTCATTTTTTGTCGAACCGTCGGGGCTCGACCAGCACTACTTCCTGTGGGGTCGCTTGTGGAAAAAAGAGTTCATCACAAAGAGTCCCTCTTTCACCATGAAGTCGGCCAGGTGCTGGCCCCTTGGGTTCCGTTGCCCTATTCCGAATTTCCCTACCTTCAGCTCACCGTTCTCTCTTGTGCCTAGTTTTGCGTTGAAGTCTCCCATTAACACCGTATAGTGAGTGGGTTTTGGAGGAATGCATGGCTCTAGATATATCCTAATATATTTTCTCCACCTCTTCATTGGGATTTGTCGAGGTTGGCGCGTAAACCTGTATGACTTTCAGCGAATACCGTTTGGTAATTCTGAGTATAATGTACGAAACACGTCGACACACTCCCAATTTTTACAACGTTGTTAACGAGAGACTTGTGGACGATAAATCCGACACCTCCTTGGGACAGATGGTCGCCCTCCCGGTGATAGAACAAGTTGCCGGATTCGAGGATTACCGTGTCCTCCCCCTCTCTTCGGAACTCGGATAATCCTAAAATATGCCAGCGTAACTTGTCTATCTCTTCTTTCACCTCCAGGATCTTCTCGTCAGTCCTGACGGTGCGTGCGTTGTATGTTGGCAGGCCAAGTCGTCTTAGGTGGCAACCGAACCTCTACCGGAGATTATTAGCACACCATGTCGCGCCGTTACCATGGTCGCCACGCTTGGCGAGCGGGTTGGCAACCGCAGTTTTTTATTGTAATATTGCTATTATCAGGAATCTCTTGGCTGTTTCCCACTGTTGTCTCTTACGACACCCACGGGAAGATATGGGGTAGTGGATATTCTTAACCGCGAATATCCTAGTCCATGTCAGATGCTGTTTTTAATTTTTATGAGTATAAGTGGTTTTCATGTCAGCAGTTTCCAAATACTAAATTGTAATTTAATTATTAAACTTCATAAGTATTATTTTTGTTTTGTACGTCAGATGCTGATTTTAGTTTTATAAGAATAAGTTGTTTCCACATGGAAAGTTTCTAAATAATAATGTAGCACAATTATTAAATATTTTGAATGAAAACATTAACGTTAGTTAATGTTTTTATTTTATTTTAGGTGGGAGATTTTTATTACTGTTTTAATAAAAGTTAAGTTTAAAATATTGCCAATTAAAAATAGCGCCATGGTCTGGTTTTTATTTTAATAAAAATTATTTGATTTTAAAAATAATATGTTTTTATTCATCGATCACTAATAAAAACATTTTTTCAGTTTTTCATTAGTGATCGATGTTTTTATTATTTCATTAAATAATTAACTAATTTTCCCAAAACAAAGTATACTTACGTCATAAGAATATATTATCTAGAAAGAAAAGATGTTAATGTTTTAACCACATGTACTTCTCATATTTTTCAAATAGAAAAAGGCAAAAAGAGATACTTATTTTATTATTCAACAAATTAGTTCAGTGAAAAAAGCATAATATTACTTCCTTTTCAGACTGATTCCATTCCATGGTGATGTATTCACGAATATTTTTTCTAAAATTATTAATTTTCTAAAGAACATTGGTGTATCTCTTCATACATTTCTCTTTAAAAAAGAGGCTAATAAAGAGTAGCGTAATTTAAATAAACGTTAATAACTAATTAAATATAAACTTCTACTTTTAGCTTGTTTAATTAATGAAAAGAGTATTTTTGACGCAATTTTTCATTAATAAGGCGAAATTGCCAGATTCTTCAATAAAAAGATATTAAGAAATAACTAGTTTTTTCGCTCTCCTGTAAAATATACTTTTTACACTTATGTTTTTGTTCTTCTCAATGTACGATTTTGTAAACGGCAGCTTTGCCCTGCGATAGAGTGTAATTAAGGGTCACCATGTTTTAACGGAGTAATTGGAGACCACCATTTACGAATAATAATAAGCGTATACAATAAAGTCTAAAATGAACATTTATTACATATTACGTAGGTCAAAAATATGAATTGGCAATTTTTTTTAGAATAGAATAATTTTTATTCAATATAGATTATTGGATTATATTATATAAATAAAATATACAATATTTTATTATATACAATATTAAAAACCTATAATAAAAAAACTAATAACTTAATTATCATACACCGCGTGGTATCGTGCCAAGAACGCTGACTGCGTTTCCTCGCTGAATGGCTATACTTAGCCTTTGAGCGAGAAAAGAACCAGCACTCTTATCACCAGCAGCAACTGCCAGTCGCGGATAGAATTCCTTTAGGATCTTCACCGCACAAGACCCCACGGACCGATAGTCTCTACAGCAAATTGCACAAATATGTAGTCACCTCTCAGATACTCATATTTGCGCCACTTACTCAGTTCAACTGCCTCTGGTGCCGCCCCGGCTCTAAACAAGGTACCCCTGAGATGAGAGGCCGCCAATTTATATAATTATGTAAATTAACTTAGGTACAATTCAGATACATTTCACAACATGCACAAATCGCTGATAAGATAAATTATTTCGAATCAAGGAACTCTTTAATATTATAAAAAACCATTTCTTTAATACTGTTAACATTTTTCTATCAAGCTTTTTTTTATTAATTACATAAATGAAATACTAATTCTGTGGAATCTAGTCACTAGCATCACAAGCTTATGTTTTTTTATAAAAGCTACCCCCACTCTAGGATTTTCTCCTGTATCGTGGAGGCAGCTTACAAACATAAATTGCACAAGGACAAACATCCAGACCCGGAACAATTATTTGTATGGCCATACAAATACGAGATTTCTTAGTACACGACAACGGGATAGCGGGAAAAACAGAACTGAAAACCAACAAGTTTTTTTTTGTACAAATGTTGGCTGGAACTGGAATTCGAACATAGCACTAGCACCTAAGGTGCAGCAGCCGGGAACTCCGGCCACTAGGGCACGCGGTCGTAAGTCAGTTGTAGCACTATGAACGGTTTTTTTTAATGGATTAATGTTTAACTAAAATTTTATTATATCCTATAGGTGTTTTCTTATTTAAATTTATTTTTCTATTTTGTATAAATAATTATTGTCCCTTTTAATTTCAAATTCATGGATAGTGTGCAATTGGCGGTAAAGAGATGAGTGGTCACGGAGGCCTGGGCGCACTGATAAGGCCCCGCCGACAACCCCTCGCTATAACTCTTCATAACGACCGCCAAATGATATTCCAAAAATATTAAAGAAAAATAAAACATTTTAACTGTGAAACACATTATCGTTTAAGCGGAGCCCTTCGTTTTAGTTGCTTTGCTCTTAAAATATTTCGATAAGTTTTGCGTAAATTTAAACAAAAACCCCATTGAAACAATTTTGTTAGTAATAAATGTTTAAATAATTAATTAAAGACAATTTTACTGCTATGCTCTTGAGCCAGAGAAGTAACGTTATTTTTTACATAAAACCAGTGCTTGAGTACAATCCCACCGGGTGGTAAGTTTTATTATATAGGCTGGTACAGACTATTATGAAATGTATAAATAGGTACAGAGTATTATCTTCATTTGTAATGTAATTAATAAATTAAAAGAAAAAAAACATGCGTGAGTGTCGTGGAACACTCGATTGGAACGAAATGCCTTTCGTAGTATATTATTATTGATAAACGTATTATATTATTGATTAACATATACAAATAAATGAATTACTAGCGTCTATCAAAATGAAGCGATAAGAAAAAGTGCGAGGGAGATGGATATTATTCAATCTCGCTTTCTTATAGCCGCCAAGGCCGTCTACACTACGTCAGAAGGGGTCGTGACGGTATCTTACACTTTTTCTCGTCTAGCCCCCATCCGCCAAATTCGTATCGTCCGATAAGGAACTTCGTTACAAAAAAGAATAAAAAACAGCAAAGTTTTACAATATATTTAATATTCTTCAATGTTTCTTTAAACAGGCTAAAACATAAATATCAAACTGATAACAGCAACCAATAGTTAATAAACTGATAACGGAATACCTTCATAATATGTTCTGATGACTAAATAATATTTATTTGCGAATTAATGTAAAATGTATCTTTTCAAATTAAAATGAAATCACATAATTTTTTTAACTTAACATTTATATCTGTTGAAATAAAACGTAGAATAAAGTTTTAAATGGAACGCAAGTTTCCCTCAAAAGAAATATTTTAATCTTTATCTCATTCAAAGATTTAAATCTCATTTTCATAATTACTTTTATCTGCTAAAGCGGTTTTTAATTGAATTCAAGTCTTAATAACGCAACGACTCTTATTAAAGGGAAAATAAAAGTTTTATAATATTCAGAAAGACTTAAATGGATGCTCATCAAGCTGCGAAAATCATCATAAATAATGAAACCGCAACTTCGTGAGCGCGAATAAAGAGCTTTCAAATGAGTGCAATGATTTGTAAAATATTACTAACAGATAGATGACTTACACCACACAAATATCATAATATCATTGTGCCCATAATATTGGATGTTGAATTCATGTGCTTATCTGTTGACAGAACAATTTTCGTTTGTTACAATTGAAATCTTTGTAGTTTTGTAAATTTTATTATTTCGTAGAACTAAAAACTTTCATTAAATTACAATTAATAATGTAACCACAATATGAGCATTGATTTAAAGAGAAATAACATATAATACTTTCATTTATGTGAAAAAAATCCAAAATCAATTACTTAATTGATAGCTAATAAAAATATTCCTGTAATCCCACAGTTTTTTCCTCTCTTACTTTTACATGAGCGTGAAAAAGAAGCAAATTTTTTCTTTATTATATTATTATGGAAAAATAACCTATCGACATTTGAGAAAAAGGTCGTTTACCCCAACTTCATTGGCTTAGCCACTTCGACAAGAATAAATGTACATAATTTGTTAAGATATTCCGCCAACATTTGCCATTTGGTGAGCTCCTGGCCCAAGCAATATGATTTATAGTAATTTGTGTCAAAGTTCGTTTTCAAAAGAGGCGTTAGTCCTTATTTTGTTTACTGTTTAATGATTTTATATATCTGTGAAGTTATTAATTTCGGATATTTTTTTATATATTAACTCAGAAATTCAAAATTACATAGCATACTTCCAATACCAACTGTTTAATATTCAGGCAACGATAATTAACAAAATATACAATTACTGCGAACAAATATATTTAAAAAGCTACTATATATATTAAGGACATGACTGCAACCTTGGTCTAGCGGTTGTAGTAGTGCGACTGCTGATCATGAGGTCCCGGGTTCGAATACCGGGTCGGCCCAAAAAAAATCAGTTATTGAGCTTTTCCATCAAGAAATTCTCAGTAGCTACCCGGAGTCAGGAAGTTGGCGGTGTCTCACCCCGTGCCTCGGAAAGCACGTAAGCCGTTGGTCCTGCGCCTGAACTCTCCGGTCGTGTCGGTTTACCGTCCCATCGGACTATGAGAGTGAGAGAATAGAGAGTGCACCTGTGCTTGCGCATACACTTGGGCACTATAATCCTGTACTGCGCCGATGGCTAGTCTCCGTTGAGGCTGGCCGCCGTGACCGAAATTCGGTCTGGAGGATATTCAGGACAAATCTAAAGCAACGTTTGTTATCTACAGTCTCCAAGTTGTATACTTGTAGCGCCCAATGGTGGACTTCTCAATGAGAAATACATGAAGTGACACAGCGCCATCGAGATACAGAGCATTTGAAATAAATACACAAGTTTATTGCTCTAATAACATTTATTATGTAGCAGGGTTACTTTTACTTAAAAGAACGCTGACTTGGTACCCTCTTACTCTTACCTCTATCTTTCTCTTGTAATTTAAGAGAGGTGCGAGGTACTGTTTGTTTGATATTGATTTCTGGTGTCCTTTAGCTGCAGTAGCCATCACGTGGACTATTCACCCGTTTATAATTCTAATATTAAAAACAAGTTTATAGCATTTTATGTAAAACCTGAATTATAAGGGAAAAGAAAAATGATGAACCGTATTCGGTGCGTATTGTTCTTTTTTTACTTAAAGTCACAGCCTATATACGTCCCACTGCTGGGCACACGCCTCCCTTCATTTCTGAGAGAGTTTTAGGGCAAGGAAGGCCGCCGCGCTACCCCAATGCGTGTTGGCGAACTTCACATGTCTTTGAAAATATTTTCTTTTCTTATTTCTCAGACATGCAGGTTTCCTCACGATGTTTTCCTTCACCACCGAGCACGTGATAAATCGGCACTTAAAATTGCAATTAACAATTTCATTGTTGCCGGCGGGGATCGAACCCGGTTTGCTCGCGTACTTTGAAATTTACAGCGAGCGCTAACCGTTTGAACTACCACGGCTCTACGGATTTTTTTATTTAGTGTAGATTTAATTTAAACGCAACCAAAACACGCAACAGATTTAAATTTAAATTAAAAAGGAAGCGTTTATGTGGGTTAGGCAATGTTAAAGTAAAATACGCCGAGTCGTGCAAATAAATAAAAGCAATAAAGCAAGGGGCGGCCGCCTCGTTTCCAATCACTGATATTGACAGGGGAACGGAGTCGCTTCGCTCGCTCCTAATATTTTATTTGCTCACACATGTTTCAACCATTCACGATAAAATACCTTTAGTATTGTAGACACTTTAACAAAATGATATTACATTATCAATAATTATAGTTTTCTTTTGGCATTTTACGAGCTCGTATCACAATATTTTTCTTTACCGCCAAGCTTGCATGTATAAAATAGAATATATACAATATTGTTTACGGCTCGCACACAAAAAAAAACCGGCCAAGTCCGAGTCGGACTCGCGCATGAAGGGTTCCGTACTATCGTAACAAACGTTTCTAATAGGGGAGCCCCCTTTTAATTTTTAATTTATTTTAATTTTTGTTGTTATAGCGGCAACAGAAATACACATTCTGTGAAAATTTCAACTGTCTACCTGTTACGGATCATGAGATACAGCCCACTGACAGACAGACGGACGGACGGACGACGGACGGACAGCGGAGCCTTACTAATAGGGTCCCGTTGGTTACCCTTTGGGTACGGAAGCCTAAAAAATTGTTCATGTCTAAATCAAGAAACTTTTTCCCTTTTCAATCCATTTTACGTTTATTAGGTATGTAAGTGGTAATACTTCCAAGACACCACTAAAAGTCAAGAACAATTTTCGCTATGCGGTGAATAACCGTCAATTTACTCTCTTTGTTATCCTTGACTTCAGTGATGCGTTAAATTGTGTTGAATTTGAGATTTTGCTAGAAACCCTGAAAAACCACAATCTGTCGTCATCAGTTGAACAATTTTGATTGATTATTTTATTATGATTAAGTTTTATGTTCGATTGGATTATGCATTAGATTCATATGCTTTGGTTTTCGCCTGCACAACTTTGACCTTGGAAAAATCCATACCCAATTTTGTTCAACACTTAAGTGGCTCGTAATTGGTTTTTGCTGGAATATTTATCTTCTAACCATATTGTATAATATTTTGTATAGTTCTTGCGATATTTAAAGAACATTTACAACTAACGTGTTTAAGCATTCAGACATTTTTCAAATTACTAGGTCAGTTCACTCAATTCATCCACTAGTTCTCATGTAACTGTCATTTATATAAATCGTATATACATGTAAATATGTCTATCTATCTATGAGTGGTGTCTGAAATGAATATATCATCATGTTCGACTAAACAACTGTTTTGATTTATTGTTGCGCTAACCATAATTTTGGCTTTAAGTTCCCTCTTATGCCAAATATCTCGTGCATTAAAATTCCAATTTATCTCTATTAGTTATTCCCCACAATGAAAGTAAAAGTGTTCTGGGCACATGTAGGTCTACAATTTTTCAGTGTAATATATTCATCACAATTATTTTACTCCGTGAAGGAAATTTATATTTAATTGATGCCGAATTTTTTTTTTTTATATCGTTTAACGTTTAAATGGTCTTTATGACTTTTTAATAACACGTAAATGTTTTATACAATTGTTAGATTCAGTTTAGATTGGAAGAGCACTATCGCATAGGTCCATAGGTCGCACCTGTAAGGGTATTTGTCTACAGTAATAAATATTTTTGTATGTGTTAGATATGAAAAGCAATGCTTAAATGTGGGAGAATCTAAATACAATAATACACCAGAGACAATAATAATTTTAAATGGTCAAGTTTTTTCATCATCTTTTGAAGTTTTCCTGGCAAAGACGTTAGACAACCCCAATGTTACGTCAATAAAATTATCACCTGCTCGATATGAAACAACGTAGGTCGGATCTTCTGTATTTCTATTGTTTGTTTACCGATATCCGGATCTGGTTCTTGACCAAAACGTTTTGTAGTTGCTCGCTTTTAACTCCCAGTTACAAGTGAGCTAACACAGCGATGCAACAAATTTTAAATGTTTATTTATACCCAAGTGAAAATAGCATTTCCGTGTAACAAGTTACTAATACATACACATACATATATTACGTTGCGGTCATTTTATCGGAATGCATTCATGTTTATTTATAAAATCAATTAGAATTGGATCTTCAAACATTTATAAAAATAACTGAAATTTTTCTACTGATTACATCGTCATTAAAATAATTGCCCATGGAAACTATTTTTTTATTTTTTAAGACGACTAACAAGATAAGTACCATATCATTCTATTCCATATTTTGTATGTATGTTACGCGATATCTTCGCAGATTGTGAACCAATTTTGATGATTCTTTTATTACAAAATAGGTTATACTTCAAGGGTGGTCCCATATAAATTTGGAGAAAAAATTTCACCCCTAAGGGTAGCAATAAATAACTTCTTTTTTAGCAATTTGAAGTCAGTTTTTACTTTTTCACGCTTGGCAAGTGGGTTATTTTTATTCAGATGTTATCAGGGAGAAGCTGCCGCCCATCTCCTGGTTCAGTTTCTCTCTGTCGCCTCTTACGACACCCACGGGATGATATGGAGTAGTGGATATTCTTACACCGCAACTACACGGTTCTAACGCCATGCAATGCTCGGTCGTTCAGGTCCAGTGCTACATACTATATGTACTATAAGTATACACGAATTTATTAATGGAATAAAACATTACTGTATGAAAACAATATACTTAATGAATGAAATGTATGAAATTTGCCTATTTCTATGACACTTTTCAGAAAATGTTGAGCCTCAATCGTACAAGAATTCCACAATATAGTTCACTATAGTATTTTTAGTTTACACATTAATGTTATCAATAAAGTGGTTGTTAACAGCTGTTGCATCGCACGTCATATCCGCAATGAACGTCATATCTGAATAAAAAGTCATAACGCTTAATGCTTTCATTGTCCCACCAAATGTGTCCAGTATTCATGACTCATGAGCCTTATAAAACATACTTAATCACAAAAGAAACCAATATTTTTCTTCATTCTTTTAGAATCGATGTGAAGGACATCCAAAGAGATAGCGACAATAGTGTGCTAAATTATGTAATATTATACAACTGTTTTGTCAAGACTACTACTAGTTTTTTATAGAAGTTAGTAAATAGTACACTGGACAGCTGCTCCATCTGTAAATAGTACAGCTAGACCAGCAGACATTGTTCTGAAGCTAATTCACTCCGTACTTTTTACAGTGTAAATAGAAAATGTATTAAGTCTGACGTTTCAGTACTTTGAACTTAGACTTTGAACCTTTGTAGTAAATGTAATTATTGCGCAAAAACAAAAGAATTTTATTAAAATTGAAATGCGAATCATAATAATCGGCTTGATAAACAAGTGGTAAACTTAAAAATTTTGTACAACCTACTTCAATATAAATAAAATGAGAACATCATCAATGTAGACAAAGTCAATTAAATACGCATTATTAAGGATAAATCAAAAACTACTGGTCAGATCTTGATTAAATTTATACGGGACCACATGAGAAGCACCAGCTTTCAAATAAAAAGAATCATCAAAATCGGTTAACACACATATAAAAAATAAAAAAATACAGTCGAATTGAGAACCTCCTCCTTTTTTTGAATTCGGTTGAACAAAAATATCCTTCAGAGATTCCATATTAAAACCGTGTAAACAATTTATATAATGGAAACTCTTATGATTTTTTAGGTCATGTTGAGAACACATTTTAGAAATACTTCTTTACTTTATTTAAAAAAAATCGGACAGTTAAAGCACTCCACCTCGGCCAGTGTCGGTGCCTGCACCGATGTATGTATATTCGAGGTTCGACGTACGTTGTTTCTTCTAAAATTCTCCTCGCTTCAGAACTAATTCGTTTGATCGACTCTTACGAATGTGTGCGTGCGCAGTAAAATCAGTTAAAATAATGCATTACCACGCATTTTGAATTTAAAAGATAAAAAGGACAGAATTATTGAGATTCTTTGAATTAATTTTTCTTCGCCATTTGCCTATATTACTTATTCTGAACCTTCTCTGCAAACTTGGCCGGTTATTGCAAAATAACCCTGTTTAGAGCAACAATACAACAATAGGTTTGAATGATTTATACGTTCACTTGTTTGTGGAAGATAGTTTCTCCATTTTTACATACTAGACGGCACTGAGGAATCCACCGATGGGTTCTCTAATACGTCACATGTGTGGTGTCATAAGTGGCGAACAACTCATGGTTTGTGATAAATGGGTGTAAGTATATTTGCGATGAAGGCAAATCCTCCGTCAAAGAAATTATGGCAAACCCTAACTACAACGAGAAAGACTAAGTCTATCAGTGGACGTGGCCTAAGATTCTGTCCGGATGGGTGCTATCTTCTTACCTATGTCTTTCGCTGAGCAAGCGTTTACCCACTGTTCTGATCCAAATTTAGAAATTTTTTCATTACAATTGATAAATCCAAATAGAAATATATTTGGATTTATCAATTGTTGGATTTTTAGCAGTATTTGCGCAGGGGCACCGTAATTTTATAGAATTAAAGTATTTAAAATTAATTCGAATACGTCCTAAAACGGGACATTAGTGAGTAAATATAAAGCGAAGTTCCAATATTAATATACGGCGACGAAGTAAAAGATTATTCAGAGACACGCAATCTGGTTAATCACTTTTTCATAATTAAAATTAAAAATAAATCGAGTCCATTTTTAAATTCGTAAAGTAGTGTAGTGTTTTACTTTTAAAAGGATCGAAGAGGATAATATTGGCCGGAACACTCGAACCATAAAATGGAAATAATCCTAATTTGTAATAAACTTATCAAAAAAAGAATAGGGAATTAACTTTTAATCATAATAATTCGATGGTAGACTGTGCCGCTTGTGGGATAATTTAACAGTACCCACGTGAGCAACCGCAGTCCGATCCCCGCCATTAACCGGTATTAAGCCTAGAAATCCGCACTACGCCCTAGTTTCTTCTTCATCTTTTTTTACCAGTATCTGTAAATCTACTGTTAGATATAACCCTTTTCATATTACAGCAACTAAAATCAAGTAATTCCAGATTACTAAATAAATATTTTAACTCACAATAAATTTATTTATTTACATTGTTAAAACAGAGGCTAAATAAATAACTCTAAATAAATAATCTCTAAAAATAATAAATAACTAAATAAGTCTTTGAGAGATGACTACATATTTGTGCCATTTGCTGTAGAGACTATCGGTCCGTGGGGTCCACGTGCGGTGAAGTTCCTAAAAGAACTGTATCCGCGACTGGTCGTCGCTGCTGGTGTTAAGAGGGCTGGTTCTTTTCTCGCTCAAAGGCTAAGGTATAGCCTTTCAGCGAGGAAAAGCAGCCAACATTCTTGGCACGATACCACGGAGTAGGAGTGTATGATAATTTAAAATTTTAGTTTTTCATTAAAAAGTTTTTAATTTTAATTTATAGTTTGAGTTTTTCTTTATTATATATATTTTTTAATATTGTGAGTAACTTTGATTTTTTTTATATGTACTATATTTTTACTTAACTTTTTAAACAATAAAAATATTTTGTAACATAAAATAATTCCCACTATTTTGTAACCTATCTGCAATACCCTACAACGCTTTTTCACTTCTTTTCTCCGAACACATATGTACCTATACCACTAACTAAGGATACTGTTTTTTTTTTCAAACATAATCCGAACTAAATATAACTAATGTAAACTATAATAAAAAGTGGCCTTTATAACATTACTTTGTAATCCGAATATCTTCGGATTAGACTTCGACTTGGAATCTTAAGCTACTAGTTCAATTAAATTAAAATTATTAAATTTTCATACAAACTTATCAAAATCCTATAGAAAAGTTCGAAGAGAAAATCGCAAAACACATAAATCACCAATACTATGTAGGTCTGTTGCGCTATTTGAACTTGAACTACGTTATTTAAGACATTTAGTTTATTATATCAGCAAAATAAATTCGTGAAAGGTAATAGGGCCTACATAAAGTTAGTTAAATAATGGTGGTGCGTTCAAAATAACGTCCTTTAAAACCGCTTTTCATCAGAATTATAACGATACGGAACCCTAGAGTCGAGTCTTGCTTGCACTTGACCGTCACTCTTTATTTATTTTGAATATGACTGGTGCGTAATGTAATAAATATGTAACATTATGTATAAACTTAAAAATTACTCAAATATGAAAATATAACATGTCAAACATCACTTATTTGACCGTTACCTTCTGAATACCCTTTGCAAAATGCCGAAGTAATCGATCTCTTTTCGATTATCGATACGAGACCGTGGTACGGAGACGCCTGGAACGAATGCATACACGGCGCATGACCAATTGAGTCTTGATTTATGTGTCATGCCTTACGATGTGTATGTTTTAAATTTAAGAAAGATGTGACTAAAATAAATTGTGACGTCTATTCCCATCAATACGTATAAACTTGGTTCTTTTACAACAATTTATTGATTTAATTATCGTATTGTTATTAATGACCATTACACGTTTACGTACTTTATCAGCCCATAAAAGTCCGTTGCTGCATGTGGGCCTGTCAACTCCTAGAGAGTCGCCACACGTGGCAGGCTGTTTGACGATCGCAATACCAGAACAAGACGTGAGCACTTATGACGTTGCTGTCGTCGCCGCTCTGGGCATTATACGTCTGGCGTTAACGAGATAGTTAACCGTCATTTATCGGAAACCATGAGATCTTTCTCACAACACCCGGAACGACAGAGTCATGGATTCCCAAACGCCACCACCACACGGCTGAATAATTACACCTACTTTATCTTATTTAAAAATAATAGATTTCTTTCCTTATATATATATATACATATATCTAGTATTAAATCTGCGTCTGAAAGTTCGAATGCCTATATAGTGACATAAATGTTTCCTTCGGTTGTAACTGTTGTGAATATATTATACGCGTTACGTACCATGCAGGCGACCTTTCCCTTAAACGGTGTCTCCGGTTATTCTAGTACTTTCTACATCCTTGCCGCAAGGGCCAGTTCACGGTTGAAGAGACACTCAGCTTAAAAGTATGATGACAACTTAAAAAAAAACAATGCATGACCACTTCACAAACTGAAATAATAAAAAATAAATAGAAATAAATTATAAAATAGCTGCATTAGAAATAAAAATCATCATATAAGTAATTTTATAGTAGGTTTTACACTAAAAATAACCTATACGAAAAAGTATTGGATAATACAAAGTTTCCATAATAACAGTGTAGTTGTAGTTTTTAATCTATACAGGATTATTTTGCAATAACCGGCAAAATTTTCAGAGAAGGTTCAGATATAGGCAGATGGTGAAAAAAAGTTAATTAAAAAAATCTCAAACATTGTCGTTTTTATCTTTTAAATTCAAAATGCGTGGTAATGCATTATTTTAACTGATTTTACGGCGCACGCACAAATTCGCAAGGGTCGATCGGTAGGCAAAAACGTTGTTGCCCATAAATCACGTTCAATTTGGGATAATTTCAAATTAAAGTAGAAGCCTTATTTACTCATATTTTCAAAAACTGCAATAACGGTATACCATTATTTATATATTTGAATTTATGTTTAAAATAGCGTTTAGGTACATATGTAAAATTATTTTCTAATCCTAATTTGAGAGTGCTCTTAGGGCCGGTCGGTCCTTGTATACGCTTTTACAACAAAATCCCAGAAAATATACTCCTCAAAGTACAATAACTTTACTAAACAAAGATTGTATAATAAGGGTGAATATAATTAATAACCAAATTATTTCTTATTTGTATTGTGTTGTTAATTATGTAACATAATATATGATTGTTAGCTGTTTTTTTTTAAGTCCCGCTGGGTTTTTTTTTCTTGCTGGTGCTTCCCAGAACAAAGTTTTTTTTTCCGAACCAGTGGTAAATTAAACAAAAGAGTAACTTTCAATAATTATTATTTATAATCTATATTGAATAAAAAAGTTTCTGTTTCTGTTTCTGTTACTTGAAGAGTGTCAAAAAATGTGTTTACATATTTGTATGACCGGCCAATGTATTGTATTGTTATTGTAATGTATTGACCGGCTACTAAGAATTCGGCACATGTCACTGATACATTTTTTTAACAATTTATTATATTTACGCGAATTATACAGATTTACTATATTAAATATTATCACGTTCAAGTTTATTTACGAGTAGAGTATAGCTGTACTCCAGAAGATTAGATCATTTAGCTACACCCATGGGTCCCAGAAAATGCATACATTTTTAGTTTTTCTTGTATGTTGGGAAGCTAAAAGTTACTGCTTGCATAAAGTATAATCGAGAGCTCGTCAGCGTTCGAACAAAGTTCGCACAAGATCTTGCGCGTAATAGTCGAGAGTTAAACTGACCTGACATTCTGACATACGTAGTGTTTTATTGTGACATTTTCCGATTCGCAGTTTGTATACGAAGATACTGGGGAATTTGATAATATGACATACAGAGACCACCCCTTCTGGAGTGTTCACTTATTTTTCTTAATAGGATGTTCCGTTACTTTTCAAATTATCAAACCTAATTAAACCTGAATAAACCAAAGAAACAATAAAACAGCTGGCAACTCTAGTGAATTGACTCGGACAGGTCACACCTTAAAGATCATATGACGTAACATCGAAAACATATTATCGGTA
>JAGSMP010002509.1:0-23175 GCA_029286625.1 Parnassius orleans | reverse complement strand
TTGACTATCTATCTATATATTTCCGACGCTCAGGAAGAAGAGGGTAGCTTGACCGTGAATGCTCAGTGAGGATTCTCCATTACCAGGGTACTGGTACCCTCCTGGGGTAGTTTTAATTGCTGCCTTTGTTTAGTTCATTCAAAAGGTCAAAACTGAAAATTAAAAAATAATTTCTAATATTAGTCTTAGTATCGAATTCAGCAGCTATTAAATTATGTGGAAGTAATTTTAACTTTTTTGTTTTTTTTAGTCTCTTTTATTAAATTAAATTTTTATTCCTAACATTAAAGCGGCGAACGAGCTAACAATTCACCTAATAGTGAGTTACTGCTTCAGCACATGAACATATGGAATTCACTTTAAGGCCTAAATGCCGCGGAATAGAATGTAATAAGAGGTTCGTTGTCATCTGTAAGGACTAAAATGGAATGCCTTATAGAGTGGAGTATGCTTATACCGTCCACTTTTTATTTACACTTTAATTACCTGCCAATCTGAATGTGAAATTGAACATTGTAACTGCATGTAATGCGGGCTATTTTTAGGTGTCTGTGCCTGTGCCATGCAATGAAAATTTTAAACCTCTTTATTTTATTTATTTTAAGGTATTTTTCTCTTCTGTGTATTAAGAACGACATATGAGTTAAATGAACTTTAGCTTTAATGTGAAATGCTTCCTTAAAAGTAGCTGGCATAAAGACTACAAACTTCCTTTGTCCGGTCCTAATACAATAAACTAGATTACACGGAAGACCTTTTCGGGCAATAATTCTCTTTTATGACGCTCCGAGGCGTAATATAGTCCGAAATTATTAAAAAATATTTCTGGGCAACCATTTAGACAACAATTATTTTTATTAATTTTGCTGAATACCAGTTAACAGTGGTAGAGCCATGCTGCAGCTATATTAGTAGTATAGTGGTAGCATTCATCGGCTCGACCGGGGAAGAACCACGCTCTCACAGAATACCAGCGTAAAATAGCAGTTTTACGCTGCTGTGTTTCGTATGATGAGTGTAGAGAACCGGAGACGCTTTTTACTGGAAAGGAGGCATTCCATCTCAGTCCTTACGGGTGACAACGCATCTGCATTTTGGTAATCGAGGATAGATGTCGTCTATGGGCCACAGCAACCACTTACCATCAGGTGGACTGTGTGCTCGTTTGTCATCCTTATCCTATAAAAAAATCATTTACAATATTAATAAGATTCATGCAATTTTTGTTTTCTTTACTAAATGTCATGTCAATGTCAGTGTCAATTTCAAATAAAAAGTTCAAATTTAATTTACAAAATTAACTTTTGATTATAAATAATGTTTGAGTATATATTTAAGTAATTGTCAATTTGTTTCTCTTTTAGTTGATTTTTGTCACATAATATATAATTAAAAATAATAAAATTTAAGTTAAGAATTTGTTGACGAGTATGTTACAAATACACTCGTGATAAATTATAGTCCGACAAGTAAGTCCGATGGGAAAAAGGTTCTCAGTGGTAGCCTCGTACCAGTAGGCGAGGTGTACAGCGAACCCTCACTAGATGAAGTGACGACCTGGTAAGACATGCAGGAAGTCGATGGATGCAGGTGGCTCAGTGACCGTACTTTGTTGTATTCCTTCGGGGAGGCCTATGTTCAGCAGTGGACTTGTGAAGGGCTGTAATGATGATGAATGATGATTTGGGAATTTCGATTCATAATTTAAGATAGATCTTGGTGTCTTGGGCTACTACCAACTACTTATTATAAGGTGTGTCCATTTACCACCTTTACGTGTAAAACAATTCAGAGTTTTCTCTCATAACTTTTGGTATTGATATAGAATTAAGCACTTAATACGTTTTACAATGAAATGTAGTTCGCCCATATAAATTGGTGAAGCTTATACCTTTTTGTAGTCGTCTGATTTTAATCTTTCACAAAGTCGATATTAACTTCCTGCGTTCCTGAGAACAAAAAACTTTTTCATTCTTTATATTTTTACCTCGCGTAACAATCTATATAGTTTTTCAACGATATTTTTGTTTTCGAAATTGGAAAAAGTATACGGAGTTGCATTGTAGACAAAAGTCAATAGACTTTTCAAATACATTGTTTGTGTTTCATGAACTCTTACGGCTTTAATTGTAGTAATTTTTTTGCATAGAAAATGTAGTGATATAATACGAAATATACTTAGACCATATACGTCAATATGATATGTGTGTGACACGAATCTTACATTAAACACAAAAATATAGAGGGAGTCTTAAAACAGAACAAAAGTTTAGCATTTGAACCCGTTATGCATATGACTTCATTGTCATGATCATCATTGCAGCCCTATAGACCTATGTTCAGTAGTGAACTTGCCACTTCTCTACTGCTGAACTTAGGTCTATCGCAAGGATGCCATAAAAGACAGACCCATTGCATCCATCGACTTCCTGGATTTCTTAGTAGGTCGTCACTGCACCTAGTGGGGGGCCGCCCTTCAATCCGCTTACCATTACAATGTTTTTCATCGGTAAGACGTGTGACGAGTATTTCAGTAAGTAATAATAAATGACAGTTTTCAGATGTTAATAAATCAAGTTTCTTTGTTTAAATAAAATGATGGTGATAAGGGTCCACCACATGGTAAGTGGATACTGTGGCCCTTAGACTACACTTTGCACTACAGACAAACGTTGCACGTTTGGTTGTAGCACAAAGTGTGTGAGTGTTTTAGGTGCAAATACAGCTGCAACATGGCTTTCCCTCATAAAAATCAAGCTCTTAAATCGAAGAGCACCTCCCAGGTATAACACATTATTTTTATCTTTGGAAATTGAACTTAAACTTGTTTAATATAATGAATTTCCACTAAGTAAAGCCCGATTTTATTAATTATTTTTCGTAAATGATACATAAAAATATAACAGTTACCATAAACAGAAGCTTACCTTATGTTTTTCGGAAGAAATTTCTCGAGTGGCGGCCTCGAACCGGTAAGCATTGTTAGGCGCCCCTCTACTGGATGAAGTGACAACCTGGTAATCAACTTTACGCTGGTATTATGTGAGAGTGGGGTTCTACCCCGGTCGAGCCGACCCATTCGTGCCATGATCATGATCACCACTATGCTGGTTCTTTTAAAATTCATATAAAAAATTTACAAAATTATTGTAAAGTTATATAACATAAACACACGCCTGGCACCCAGAGGGTAGGCAAAGACAACGGACTTCCATTTGGCACGATTCTCACACACCTCTCTCGCCTTCTTTACATCCATATACCTACGCCTACATGCTCGTCGATTCAGATTACTGTTAATCTGGCTCAACTTCAATATGTCGCCAACTTTCGTTTAGGGCGTCCCACCCCGACTCTGACGTTCACTTCTGCAACATAAATTTACTTTGTTACTCTTTTCTCGTTCATTCTTTCTACCAAACCACCGAAGTATTCCTTTATTATTCCTGGTTACAACATCATCTTGCAAACCACACTTTTCTCTTATCACACAATTTTTCACCCTGTCGTTCAAATTCAGCCTTAAAGTTGTATATGATGTAAAGTTATATATTATGTTTAAAAATATAATTCCGCTGGGTTTCTTGCTGGTTTTTACCAGAACAGAGGTATTTTCCGAACCAGTGGTAAATAAAAAATGACTTTCAATTAGTTATATGTAATAATCTACATTAAATAAAATTATTCTATTCTATTCATTAATACTAAAATAAATACGTGATAATATAATTCTTATCCCTCTTCGCTAAATTACGTATGAAGCGTGTTTATTGATAGGGTTGTAAGCTTGTAAGGTAACATAGATATCTCGGGGTTTTGTCATTTCTCCTCTCTCATCAATCACTTTCGGGGGACTGAGATTTTTAGTCAATAGAACGCACATCCTTTGTAAAAATATGTGGGATCAACATAATGACAGTACTTAATGATGTTTTAATAAGCTTCATTTGTATTATATACCATATACCAAAATTAAATTACAAAGTTATTCGGGGAGCAATATTGAAACTATCGGTAAATGTTACTTAACAGTAAGTTATAAAATATAAATATTCAAACCACCCACACAGGTCGTTTATATTTCATATTTTATGTTAAGGGATTATACATTGACGGCCTTTCTAACAATAGTTGATTATTACTCACTTAAATTAAATATAATAAACTATCTCTATACCTCTCCTTCTATCTTTATTACCATTTAGTGAATGGAAGGAGGGGGGGGGGAGAGCGACTTAAGTATTTCTTAAATCAACGTCGATTTTTTTAAGTAAGGCTGTAAATTATATCTAAATAACCTAATAAAATATTAAGTCATTGCTTGACGGCTCCGTGGCTTAGCTTGAGTTGCGGCGTTAAGGGCCGCGGGTTTCAATACCGCACGGAACAAGTAATTATATGGTCTACAAATAATTGTTCCGGGTCTTGATGTTAGTCCTTGTGCAATTTATGTTTGTGAACTGCCTCCACGATAAAGGAGTTTTCTCCTACTAGGATTTTCCTAGTGTGGGGGTAACGTTTTTTCAGGAAAATAAAAATAACTAAAATGTTAAATAATGATATCTTATGTTGACCTGAACACTACACATTTAAATGAAAGTAAGTTTTACGGATTTTATCGCGTATATTAACTTGTTTTAAATTCCCGGCGTTTCGAGTACTTTACAGCACCCTCAAATAAGGTTTAAGACCAATTTGTAGAAGTAATTTTTTAATTTAAAGTTCTTAAATTAAATAATTTGACCTTTAAATGTTTTTAATATGCCTAATAGCTATTTTAAGCAATTTCTCTATATTAAAAGTTAAAATTATAATACTTATTATTCAGTTTGTCTTTAGTATTTGGGTTTATTATAGCTCTTGTAACAATGAAGCATACTCATTGAACACCCAGCGAAGAAGCTCTGTTATTGACGGAGCCGGCTGAATACCTTGCCTAGTGAGAGGTCTTTCTTTTGCATAGAATAACCAAGTTAAGTAATCTGGAACTCAGAATTCCTTAGATAAATGTAACTATATCGGGTTTTACCTATGTATAGTGAAAATGTTTTGTATGGGTAAATTAAAATAAAAAATAATAAAAAACTTGGCTAAACTTTTAATACATTCCTGACATTTTATTAGCAGTTGATTGACGGCCTTGATATCAAATTCTGCTGTACGAGGATCGATCGAAAAAAGTGGAAGTATGTTGAGGCAAAGTCTTTAGATTAAGTTAGATGAAAAAGGGTCTCTAGCTTTACTTTAGCTAATTTGTGCGGCTAATACCTTTGTGTACGGGCGTTGTCATAAAGAAGTAACGGCGAAGAGCATTGCAACCAATCTGGGTTGTTTTCTCCATCATCATTTGCAAATCTGAAGACAATAGTAACTGTAGCACCAGATGGTAAGAAGCTATAGCGAACAAACAATAGACCTCTTAACTGTCACCATAAGGTTCTTTTGGCTAATCTTTCGTTTCGGGCACTTAAATACACAGTGATGAACGTTTGCGATTGTCGCATAGTATGCACTTCTCATCACAGGTAGCATTTTTCGAATTCAAATTTGTTTTATATGCCGAATCAGTTATATGATGCAAAATTAGACGCAGGTCTCTCGCTGTGTGTCACGTTGCATGTTTGTCAAGCTTCTTTGTTTTACCGATTTGCCGCAAATGATCAAATACTGTTTTGAAACTTTTAAAAGCCAACGATAGTTCAGCTGTAGTTTCAGATAAATCCTCTTTCGCTATTACATCTAGTGATCATCTCATATCTTTTCTGAGTGCCTGTGGGACCTGGCCATGACGTCATGCGTCATGCTTTGTATACGTGATTGATATTGCGTTCCGAAGAAGACGCATTGTTTTCACGTTGGAACTCATAGTAAAAAGTAAAACAAGTTTTCTTATATTTAATGGTTATAAGTATAGCGACATTGCAAGAAAAACACTAAAGTCATCGAAAATTGTTATTTTATAAATATTGAATAAACCTGCGTACAAGTGATTTGTGAAGAGAGAAACGTGTACTATGAAAGCTTAGCTAGAAAATTAGCTTGATAAGAAAATCATAAATATGACACTTGCAGAGATTCCATAGCAAAACCGTGTAAATGTTATATCAAATACAAAGACTTTTTGTTTTTTAAGTCATCTTTAGAAAACATTTCATTAAATTCGTTTTTAATTTTATCCAATGAAAAAACATAACAAAATTGAAAAGTAAAATTCTTGCCTCTTTAGTACTGATTCACTCGAAAATACCTTTGATGTCTCAAAAGCCTTTGACATAATTTGACACGATATCGCCTTGTGGGCAGGTTTACAGCGTACGGCTTATTAATTGGTCTGATTAACTGGATGAAGGACTTCTTTAGGAAATGATATCTCAGAGTTGTCGTCGATGACTGCTCATCCAATCCTAAGGTAACAAACGCCGGAGTTCCTCAGGGGTCCGTACTTTCCACAACTCTCTTCCTTCTGCGTATAAATGATCTGCTTATGCCCGTATCTACGGGTATACAGACGTTAACAGCTATGGTTGAACAAAAGAGACAAGAGGGAATACATTTGTTACGCTAACACAGTACGTTTTACCATCTAGGGCCACGACCATTAACAACCAGGTGGGATTGTAGTCAAGCTTTGGCTTATAGTAAGTAAAAATAAATCAAGGAAAATGAGGTAAAGCTTTCATATATAAACAATGTACTACAGACTAGTGCAACAGACTGCCTTAAATTTAAAAAATATTTAAATATAGAATTTCAAGTCAAACCTAGCCTAGCTATTACAGTTCAAAGTGGCCAATTCATGATAACGGGAATTTCTTAGACTTAAAAAGAAAATAAAATGTTACATAAACTACAATGTCGTTATTTAACTTTTGATACAATAACATTATATTAAAGTTATTACATTAGATGAATGGCTCGTAAGCATTACGTTACAGTGTACAGAATATACAATTCGCTACGATTCACACATAAAAAGCTATAACGGAAACCTTTTCCATTTGAAATACAAGGTTTACATTCCTTATAACGTTATTTACGAGTATGTATTCTACGCGTACAATGTTATCTTTGTTCTATGATTTGTAAATTGGTGAGAACGTGAGGTGGTGACTTAAGAGAATCTTTTATCCCATTTCACCAGATGAGTGTTTTTTTTTTTTTAAGAATAACGTAATTCCCACACAAGGATTTTCTCCTGTATCATGGAGGTAGTTTACATACATAAATTGCACAGGGACAAACATCTTTATGATTTAGACACGAGTGTGAGTTATGTAAAAAATCTCATGAACCCTGAGAAATTGCGGTATCACCATCGTAAGTTAGATGCAAAATACCCAAACCACCAACGGGGAGCAAAGTTAATGATGCGATATATCTGATACTGCCAAGTGTGTAGATTATGACAGCTGTAACTGTTCTGATGAAGAAGAAGAAAGAAGAAAACTCGTAATATGAAACCTAGGTTGTGGGACTCGTTTACTGCCTAGTATTCCGTCTGGGTAGGTACCTATTTTTGCCAGTAATCAATATGAAAGTGATTTGCACTACTGAATGTCTCTATTCTTAATGATGAAGTTCTCAGCTTGTTTGATGCTCATGCTCTGTCCATAACGTCAGGTTGAAGCGTCCCCCGGGCCTTGGCGTAAAGATGGCAATTGTAAGACGGAATCGAGCCTATCTTGAATTCAAGAAGGAACAATCTGAGGAGAACTGATCCTTTTTTAAATCAGCTGGAAATAGGTGTAATGAGACAGTACGTGCTGCTGAACGCCGATATTTTCATAACTGTATAAATTCATAATCTCTAGCCAGATTGTCAAAATTCCTTAGAACTGTGGGTGGGAATGCCATAGATGTTAAATTAATAAATAAAAATAAAATTGCGGTCTGAAAAGTAACCAGTAAAATTATTTCATTTATTATTATTATTCCATCTTAATCCTCTGAGGTGAAAACGCATCTGTAACCTCCTTGTTCGAAGTTGGTGGCAGGAGTCTAAAGGCTCCGGTAGCCATCAAGTGGACCGTAAGTTCGTTTATCATTTTAATTTTTATTAAAAATTTCGTTAACGCCAGGCTTAAAATAACCGGAGAGACAACAGGGAGCAGCAGCGTCAATGTTGCGATACGTCTGATGCTGCGATCGTCAATCGGCTACCCAAACATGACGGTTGGGGCAAATAGACCATAAAGACTTCCCTACAACCGATGGGGCTCATGTCTAGCAGTAGACATTACAATTTGATGAATAAAGAGAAAATGGAACAAACATTTAAAATTATGTTTTGTGCTTCTTTTTTTTTATAGAATATAATGGTAACAACGAGCACACGCATTACGGATTTTATCGCGTTTAATCTACTTACTTTAATTCCCGACGTCTCGGGTGCTTTATCGCAACCCATGGTCACGGGGGGACTGAGATGTTTGACGTCCCGATGTCATAGTTAGCCCTACTGCCTTCAGTTTTTGAATATTAATTTTTGTTTCGATCTACCCAGAATGAACTTACAGATCTTGAAGTCTTGCAGTAGTATGCTTGGGTTTGGATTTAGTTTTGTTAATAATAGGATCTCGAGCAGATGGTAGCACCCAACCATCTTCTATATTGAAATTAGGATGTTTTTTAATTTCAATAGCCTCGCGTAGCATCCTTGGTAGGAATTGGTGTTCTTTTGCGAAGATTTGTGATCTATCAAATCTGATGTAATAGCGGAGACGATTTTGAACATGTTCACAAACTGCAGACTTCCCAAAGCGTTGGTGACTTACGTCAGCTATATGTTCTTTTACGCAGGTTTTAATAGATCTTTTTGATTGCCTTATGTAAAAGAGACCACATTCGCAATCAAGCTTGTACACTCCTGCCTCTTGTAGAGGGATATTACACTTGACGGATGGTAAAAATTGACTAATCTTCTTCGGCGGCTTGAAGTATATTTTAATGGGAGCTCGCTTCAAGATGTAGCCAACCTTGTCTGTGACTCCTCTGACATAGTGTAGTACAGCAGGCACACGCTCGACCGTGACCGGCTTCACTCGGTCACTGTAACGTAGGCGCGGGACCCGAATTTTGTTGTCTTGCAATACTTGCTTGACGTGCTTGGCGGCCAGACGTTTTCTGTCACAGATTCCTCGTGATCTCTGAAACAAAGATTTGCCCACGGTAGCTAACTGTGATGGATCATTCGTATTCATTAATCGCTCAAAGTGGACGTGCGTTACGTTAGTCTACGAAATATATAAAGTACTGTTCACAATTATAGTGCTTTGCTTGAGTGTTCTAGAGATCTATTTCCCGTGAGAAGTATCTTTCAAATCCCGAATCCCGCACCTTAGTCTCCACCTCGAGTGCAAGGGACAATAGTCATATATTTTTCTCTCTCCGCACATTCATTGAACATCGTGAATTTCCGCTGCCTAGAAACTTCTAACAATAACACAGTGTCGACGATCGCTAATATTCACGAAGCCTACCCGCAAATATCTTCACTATTTCATCGGCGCCACTGATAAAAACATCACAATGTCCAATATATGTAACGCATGCAAGAAACATGTGAAACAATCGGAGAAGATTATATGCACTAGCTCCATTTGTGCCCAGCCCTATCACTGCCAATGTGTGGGTCTGAACTCTGATTTTAAGAAAATAGTGTGCTGGACATGACCAACGTGTGTCAACAAGCAGCTAAGGACAGGAGATAATTCTATAACGCCTGTAAAATGCCACAGCGAGGGGTCTCCTCCTGTTAATAACTACAACTATAGTTTAAATGTAACTACGAGGAAACCAGACTCATCTAGAGGAGGACAAATGCAGGATCACTCCCTAGAAGCTCGGTCAGATTTTTTAAATTCTCTCAAGGAAGAGCTTCCACTTCTTTTGAAAGATGCCGTTAAAAGCGAATTAAGTACCTTAAAAAAACCAGATAAAAAACATGATCTCTTAAAAATTATAACTACCATCGTTGCTGAAATGAAGTGTTTAAAGGAAGAAAATGCCCGTCTTCGTAAAGATATTGACAGCAATTCGTTGCATATACATCGCCTAGAAGAGGAAATATCTCGCATGCAGCAGTGGAATCGACTGCAAAATATCGAAATTGTCGGCATTCCTGAATGCAAGGAAGAAGATACTGTTGATATTGTTTTAAAGGTTGCTAACGAGGTAGGTGTAACCGATTAAAGGAGCGAGGTGGAGTTTGCTAATTGGGTGCAGCCACGGCAGTCAAATAGTGCAGCCATCAGACGTACCATCATCGCTCGTCTCCGTCACCGACATACTAAGGACTTGATTATTGCCGCCTCACGTAAGCGCCGTGATATAAAACTCTCCGATATGGGTATGACCATTATTACTGACAAAACTAAAAACGTAAGCAACACTCATATTTATATAAATGAACACTTAACCAAATATAACCGCACATTACTTAAGGAATGTAAGCAAAAGGCCAAAGATAACTTTAAGTTTGTCTGGACAAAAAACTGTCATATCTACAACCGTCGAAACGATACCTCGCCACCCTTTACCATCATAACTTCAACCGACTTAGTGAAGATGGGCTAAATATTATAAATATTATCTTTAACGCTTTATTAACACTTGTGCTTAACTCATACATTAAAGTACGCATTTACACTAAATACACACCTGCTCCGTACACTAAATACATATTGTACCACACTGAACACAACCTACCACACAAATTATACGGTACACAAAACTCTCATACACACACACAAACACAGCTTGCTTATTGTTATGTAATTTTTATTCTTAACTTATTACTAATAACTGTATTATGGCAATATCACGCATCAATATTTAATATTTTATTTATGGTGTACTTAAACCCCGTATTAATTAATTTAGTAATCATTTTTATAAATTGCAATAACAATAGTCTTTGTCAAATTATATTGCTACCACAAGCAATAGATTTTTACGCGATTTTAATGTTTTTACTTTTTAAAATTACTATTTTTAATTTTTAACTACGACGAATAAGCACAGTAATAATAGTTTAAAACTTTTTTATCAGAATGTTTGTGGTTTACGTACAAAAACGAATATATTTTATAACAATCTTTTTTCATCAAATATTGACATAGCATTTATCATTGAGTCGTGGTTTCGGCATTCTCGACACTGAGCTGTGCAACTCAGATAGGTACGATCTATTCCGTCGTGACCGAGGGACACTAGGCGGAGCAGTAATGGTCGCTTGCGCATCTCGGCTTGGGACGCGCAGGCGTACTGACTTTGACCGTGAAGATTTCGAATGCATTTGTATAACTATACCTGCGCATGCAATCAGTTGTCAGCACGATTTAAATATTATTTGCATTTATATTTCTCCAAACCGAGCCCTTTCATCGCGAATCAGTACATTTACTGAATTACTGACATACTTATTCAATTCTCAACCAAATGATTATTTTATTATAGCTGGTGATTTTAACCTACCCTGTATTGATTGGAAAATTGAGAATACAACAGTATTAAAAAAAGGATGTGTGCAAATTCAAAACGCGGCAACTGAGTTGTTAAATTTAACATCTTACTTTGGTTTAACTCGATATAATTATTTCCAGAATTCATACGGAAATGTACTAGATTTAGATTAAAGATAGATTTAAAGAGGATGTGTGTCATCCAGCGATTGAGATGTGTGTTACAGATATTTCGATACCTCCAATGAAACCATGTAATAACAAAATAAATTTTTTTCGTAAATCAGATTATTACAAGTTAAACACATATTTTTCTGACTGCGATTGGTCATTTTTACATACAATTTTTATTCAATATTATATACTGCCATTACTAAATATGTACGCCAAAAAGTTAGTTCTCATTCATATATCTACCCTGTGTGGTATAGTAATACCCTTATAAAACTAATAAAAGAAAAAGCTAAGTATCACCATCTCTGGAAAAAATATAGGAACCCAGGAGATAATGCCTCTTTTTCCACAATACGATCTAGGGTTAAGAAACTCGAAAAAGAATGCTATTTCTCTCATATTAAATTATATCAAGAAAAAATCAAATCATCGCCTAAATTATTTTGGAGTTACATAAAATCAAAAAGAAAGAACCGATCTAATTATCCTCATGTAATGCAATTAAATGGTAGTAATGTCGTTAATGAATTAGACATTTGCAATGCTTTTAACGACTTTTTAGCAGAAATTTTATTCTACCAGCACAGCAATATAGTTAAATATCTGAAGAGAGAGTGACATGCTGTAATATCATAAGTGGTATACACATCTCAATTGCCGACACAATAAAATTTCTAAAAAGTCTTAATTGTTCCAAAGGCGCCGGTTGTGATGGAATTCCCCCTCTTTTCTTTGTAGAATGTGCGGAGTCGTTGGCAGCTCCCATAACAGTAATATTTAATAGATGTTTTAAAGAAGGATACCTTGCAAAAATTTGGAAAACCGCCAATATTGTACCAATTCTTAAAAAGGGAACAAAAATAGGCATTGAGAATTATAGGCCAATATCAATCCTGAATGTATTAAGTAAAGTAATGGAAAGATTAGTCCATAAACAAATATACCCGTTAGTTATTCGAAATATTCCCTCCCAACAACATGGTTTTGTACGTGGTCGCTCAACTAGCACTAATCTTTCCATCTATAGCAATTATGTTCTTAGAGGGAAGGATAATGGTCTCCAAATTGATGCTGTATATACGGATTTTGAAAAGGCTTTTGACCGCGTTGATCATATCATCCTTCTTAAAAAGCTCCAGGAGTTAGGAATACGTGGTAACCTTCTCCGATGGACGGAGTCGTATTTGCGTAATCACTCACAGGCAGTCGTAGTGGCTGAGTACCGCTCGAATGTTGTGGAAGTTCCATCAGGAGTTCCACAGGGTTCGATATTGGGGCCCTTGTTGTATGCGGTATACTTATAAGATGTGGGCAAATGTTTCCATTTTGCTAAGTTTCTGATGTACGCTGATGACATGAAAATTTACGCTTACATAAAATCTGAATTAGATGCTTATAAGCTACAAAACGAATTATATCTGTTTTGCAGTTACTGCCGCAATAACCGTATTGGCGTGAATGTATCTAAATGAATAAAATTATATCTCAATACTATTTGAACAACTTACCTTTAGAAAACACTGACAAAACCAAAGACCTCGGAGTAGTTTTTGATTCAAAAATGATGATGCCTGATCATATCTCGGCAATGGTTACAAAGGCTTATAAAAATCTTAGTTTTGTATTACGGGTTTGTCAACCTTTTTCAGACATAGAATGTATAAAGGTTTTATATTATTCTTACGTCCGTAGTGTCCTGGAATATTGCAGTGTTGTGTGGAATCCAAATTATATAACATACATACACGAAATAGAACGAATACAGACAAAATTTATTAATGCCTTGAATTTTTAGAAAATAAAACATAAAAAAATTATAAAGAATTATGTAACTTTCATAAATTAATGCAGTTGAAAGATCGCCGAACTTTACTGCAGATGCTATTCCTACATGATATCTGCAGTACATACTTCGTTATTTCATGTTCCTTCAAGTCACTCAAATTATGCACAGAATTCTGTAATATGTCGCATACTTAAAAGTAATAATAAAGAATTAACGCACACACACACACACACACACACACACACACACACACACACACACACGCACGCACGCGCACGCGCACGCGCACGCGCACGCGCACGCGCACGCACACGCACACGCACACGCACACGCACACGCACACGCACACGCACACGCACACACACACACACACACACACACACACACACACACACACACACACACACACACACACACACACACACACATGCGTATAATTGATATGTAATATAAATTTCATTTCTTTTAATTATTAATTGTATAGTCAGACAGTATTGTTGTATAATATTCTCTTTTTTTCTCTCTTTGCTTATTGCCTGTTATGTTATGTTTAAACTTACTTTTTAAGATAACTTTTAAAAACCTAAGCACTATATAATTTATATAATTAATATCATTAATTTGTCAGTTAAGAAGCGATAGTGTATATATTATGTTTATAAAGTAAGAACCTGTAATTGGCATTAAGGATTATCTGAGACCTTCTGTGTATATTTATAACGTGCTGTTGGTTCTATGAACAATGAAGAAAAAAAAAATAAAGAAAAAAAATGGTATGGTGAGATTCACATTTAAATATCGGTTGGTGTGGGTCTTTTTCCTATAGGTAAACATAGCTTTATTCAAAGGTAAACGAAGTTTTCATCATTAGTTAACTTGATTAAAGAGGATGGACTGATAATGCGGATGCTAATTAACTTGAAAGTTGCTTACTCGAATGTTTGATAAGTTCGTTTGCACTCCCAGTTATGAAACAATATTATTTTAGCCTTAATCATATTGTTTGATAACTGGTCATGTTTCAAAATACATTCATTCAAGTTTTTGTGTTCTAAATCTGAATATTGAATCTCAAATTTAGCAGAAACAATGTAAGAATTGAATAAATAACAGGTTCATAAAATCGCATCTTGTATTTAAGTAAAATAATTTGTTTACATTGAAAGAAAGAATATATTTTTTTATTTGATATAAGTCAAAATGTAGGTCAGCTCGAACGAAGTTACCACGTTCTCGCAGAATAAAATGGCAGCATGATGAAGCTCTCGGTAGTAATCCGTAGTCAGGAAGTTGGCGGTGTTTCACCCCCGTGCCCTAGAAAGATGTGAAGCCGTCGGTCCTGGGCCTGATCTCTCTCCGGTTATCTCAGATTACCGTTCTATCGAATTGTGAGAGTAGGGCAACAGAGAGTACACCTGTGCTTACGCATAACACTCTGCACTATTATCCTGTCTTGTGCAGATGGTTAGTCTCCATTGAGACTGGCCACAGTGATGGTAATTTGGTCTAGAGGACACTATTTTTTTATTATATACTAGTAAAATCTTTCATAGGCCTCACATTTAAATTATATATTTCAGGTTTGTAAATTAGATGACGCTGTTTGGTTAAAATAATTATAAATGCGGTGAATGTACCAAATGAATTATGGTTATATGTATATGCGAGAGCGAAATAAACTGTAAGATTATATATGATATGAATCTGATATGCGAGAAAGATATATTATGCGATTGTTGCTTGTGACATAAAAACAGTATTAATTGAGGATTGGCTGTGAAACTACTCCATAGGTCAAGGGAAAAGGATATACAAAACGCTGACCTCGGATTTCAATTTCCTTATCTTCACGTTGTTGTGCAGTACTCCGCTAAAGCATGCTTCTATAATATGTATATGCGGTATTTCCAATATGAGATATGGTAAATTTAATGATTAGCGATGCGGTGAGGCAGGTCTGCAGACTTTTCCACACGGCGCGGTGACTTGTAGCGAAGTGGCGCACGTAATGACACCTAGATGGCTTCTTTCATGTCATTGACCAAGGTCATGTCGACCAGGAAGCGATGGCTATGCCCTCTGCCCAGTCCACTAAGTAACTTCACAGACTATGCCACACTGCTAAATGTCACCTATAACAGGCGCGAACACTCTTGTTTGATTTTTAAATAAATAAAAAAATCCATCGTGTGCACAGTATGCACGTTTCTTACCTTCACTTAGCAAAAAATTAATGTAGTAGGCGAAAGATTCAACTTTTTTACCTTATGAAACCCTGTGTGTGTATTGCTAGAGATAAGAATTGAAAAAGGGTAAGGAGAACCTTAGGAATCATGAGGCACTTACATCTTGAATGGAAACGTGCCTCAGTGACTGCTTTGAACTCTTCCTAAACGGCTGAACCGATTTGGATGATTTTTTTATGTTTGTTTGAGTGGGTCTATAGATAATTTAGAGGTAGTGCAGAAATCACCCGTGTGAAGCCGGAGCGGGTCGCTAATAAACTATACAAAATTGAAAAGACACTTGACACTATAAATTATAATTTATTACGTCGAAAAACAAATGATCACTCTTAACTTGCATTTAATCAGGGATTGACAGGTTCCAAAAATACCAGTAAGTAATAGGCATTAACGATTCCTTTATGGTTCCCAAACAACAACATTTCAGCTTCCTTCCCTCTTGTAGTTCTCTAAATACACAGTTTAGTTTATTTAAATTAGATTAGCTCTGTTTCACCGTATGGTGGCGGCATAAGAAAATCCATCATCCAATTTCGTCCCATCGGAGATTTAAGTCTACTATGAGAAATGTCAAAATAGATTAGAATATAATAAAATGGAATAGAAAAGAATAGATTAAAATAGAATAGAATATAATAATAGTAGTCAAAATTGCATCTGGAGTCAGACGTCAAGGGATAGACGTTGCTGGTTATATAGAGCTGTTATTTACTCTGGTTTTGAGAGATATTACACGGATTTAGAAATATGTGGGTATGCAATTACCATATACTTACAATGTTTATTTACCATACGCAATTCACAAACGGACACACAGAATAGAATAGAATAGATTTTTTTTATTCAATATACTCGTAGATTACATGTTTAATTCTTATTGAAAGTCATTTTTTACTTTACCACTGGTTCGAAAAAAAACCTCTGTCCTGGGAAAACCAGCAAGAAACCCAGCGGGAATTTTTTTTTTAAGTAAATTTTACATTAATGGATGTACAAACTATTTAAGTACAAAATTTATTTTAGAAACTGTTTAGAAGCGACCACCTCATTTCCAGGGGTTATTATCAACCATGTATTCATTTACATTATAGTAACCAAATACATTAAGTTAACAAAACATTTAAACTTGGTAATAGAGAGAGCCTGTACACTTTCCGGGACCTTGTTGTAATAGCGTATACATTGCCCCAAGAATGAATTACTGACTCTGTGGAGTCGAGAAACTGGTATCACTAGCTTGTGTTTGTTCTTAGTGTTTACAGAATGTATATCACTTTTTTTACTAAAAATACCTTTGTTTTTGTAACATACATTAAATTTTCGTCAATATACTGAGAGGTCAAAGTAAATATATTTATTTCTTTAAATTTATCTCTAAAAGACTCCCTCGGTTTTAGGTTGTAAATAGCTCTAATGGCTCTCTTCTGTAAAACAAAAATAGTTTCTGAATCAGCCGCATTTCCCCATAGCAAAATCCCATAAGACATTATGCTATGGAAATAACTGAAATAAACTAAACTAGCTGTCTCGACACCAGTAAAACCTTTATTATTTTTACAGTATAGGCTGCAGAACTTAGTCTGCTTGCTAGTTTGGATATTAGGGGCCTCACTGAAGCTTTGCGTCGAGAGTTATACCAAGAAAAACAGTGGATTCAACAGGGCTCAGTTCTTCCCCATTTAAAAACACATTGGTACGCAGATTTTTAACATTCGTTGTTGTAAATTTAATACATTTAGTTTTATTTCCGTTTAAATTTAGATTATTAACGTTCAACCAATGCACTTATTTTGATATAGCATTATTCACTTCGTCACATTTAAATGGTTGACGTTTAAGTTTAAAAATCAAGGAAGTATCATCAGCAAATAATACTATATCATGATTATCCCCTACAAGGGAAGGTGAGTCATTAATATACACTACAAATAGGAATGGGCCGAGAATCTAGCTCTGAGGGACACCCATTAGTACAGGTGACCCGGAAGAACTTTTACCATTGATAATAACTTTCTGCATTCTATAACTTAAATATGAAATAATAAGTTTAAGCGCTGTGTTCTTGAAACCATAGTACAGTAGCTTCCTGATTAATGTCTCGTGGTGATCACAGTCGAAGGCCTTGGAATGGTCACAAAATATACCCAAAGCATTATCTGAACTATCCCATGCACAAAAAATATGTTTAATAAGCTCAACTCCAGCGTCAGTTGTCGAGCGAGCAGTTGTAAAACCGATTTGATTTTTATGTAGCAATTTATTAATATTAAAGAAACTTAAGATCTGATCTAAATTTATTCTTTCAAAAATTTTACTAAATGTTGGTAGTACAGAAAGCGGTCTAAAATTGGCGGGGTTGTTAGGCGTTGTATTAAATATAGTGGCTAGATAAGGTGCTATTTTATCTATTATAAATAAAATAACTTTAACGGAAATACCCCATAAGTCTGCCGTTTTCTTAACATCAATAGTTTTAAAATATTTACCGATATCTTTTGGCAATACTCTATGTAATTTAAAAGTAGTGTTCAAAACAAGCCTTTTCATTTTGTTTAAGCATTGATTCGGCAACAGTAGGAGAAGAATTTAATGATTTTGTTGTCAAAAAAGGAACATCAGTAAAATATTTCTCAAAAGCCGTAGCAATTTCTTGATCAGATCAAGTTAAATTATTGTTAATATTCAATTAAAAATCCAAGTTGCGCGGTTTGACCTTGCCCGTTTCACTATTTATTATTCTCCAGGTCATTTTAATTTTGTTAGATGCAGTTTTAATTTTGTTACTTAAATGTAAAACCTTAGCTGTGGAACACACTTTTTTAAATATTTTAGAATATGTTTTTACATAATCTCTAAATATAACACTAGTATTATATGACCTTTCATTATAAAGCTCGTATAACTTTCGCCTACTTTTATAAATTCCTACTGTCACCCATTCATTAAATGATTTGCGACTGTTAAAAAAGAAAGTTTTAGAAGTAAATATTCTACTAAATTGACAAGTTATAAATTTAAATAACGTACCATACAAATAATTAGCACTATTTTTAAATGAAAGTGATGGAAGTCTTTTTATTATATTACTTCTCTAAGCCTCTCCCAGTGATGTTCATTTATTGGAACAAACACAACTTTCTTATTTTTCTGTTTTTTGTGTATGTAAGGCAATGATACCAACTGTCCACAGTGATCTGAACTTAAATTTTGAATAATTGATTTATGCAAGGGCTTAACATCTGTAAAAATGTTATCTATACAGGTCGCACTAGGCCCAGCAATACCTGTTGGTTCTAAGAATAAATTAACAAGATTATACGATTTGAACAATGAGCTAAGCTTAATACTAATGGAAGAAGTTTCAAGGAGATTGATGTTAAAGTCTCCACATATTACAACAGACTTGTTCTGTTTATTAACTTTGAGCAAAACTTCTTCCAAAATCCTTTCAAAATAGTCATAAGTAGCACATGGGGGTCTGTAAACACAACAATGAGGTGCTCGAGCTCGACACAAACCATTTCTACAGTTCGCTCAACAGAGGGGCTCACAATATCCTTACGTTCTTTATATAATAATGATTTATCTGCTAATATTAAGGAGCCACCACGTAAACTTTTTTCTCTATTGAAGGAACTGACCACCTATCGATTTCTGAAATAAAACATGAAATTATAATCTTATAGCCAATGTTCAGTAATACAAAGGATATGTATATTGTTACTATTTAAAAACAATTCAACTTCCAATTCTTTGCCCATCATGCCTTGTATATTTTGATGCACCAGGTGTAAACAATTTTTATTACTTATTTGTGGGCTGCATTCAAAATTAATTAAACTCTTATTATTGCTAGAGATTGCCTCTATTGTCGCATTTACTAATTTAAATTAGTTGGAACTGATTCCAAATTAAATTTCAAATGATTATCATGCTCAATAAAAGCAGTCTTGGTAGCCAAAAACTTGGCTGAGTTAAGAAGTAAATAATAAGATGGCACATTTGCTACCAGTCTAAAATTATATTTGGATAGGTAATACCTATCTTTTGTCCAAAACTTTTTTATTAAATTATTTATGTCAATTGAATGAAATGTGTCATTATTATCATTACAATTATATGCCAAATTTAAATTATTGTTACATATTAAATTATTCATTTGTATATTTAAATTATGTCTTAGGTTATTTTCCTGTGGCAATCCCTGTATGTAAGGCAGTGTGAACAAGACAATTTTGTGTACATTTAAATTATTAAAGTGTTCAATATATCTTAATAACTGTTTGTTGTTTACACTGCCTCTTCTACCAAGAAAAATTATTATTGTACTATTTGGGCAAAATTTAGTAACTAAAATTTTATTTAGGATGTCACTAAAACATGCTCCAGGAATGCAGCAATTTGTAATTTTTTATCCCTTTAAAGAGTTATTTAAAGTTATGCCTAGATATTTTCCCATGTCATCGCTGTACATAATTATATTATTTTTGTTAATATTTGAGTTATTTTTATTTTAAGCTCCTCTGCTATGGCACTGTCATAGAGTTTTGTTGGTGGTATAATATTATATTATCAGCACACACCGACTCTGAAGAAGCTGGTATTGAATGCTGACACTCACATTGATGTTTAGCTAAGGAGTCAAAATGCTCCTCATTATAATTACATGTCTTTACCAGATTATCCATAGCCAGGATGTGTTCTTTTATTTCGTTTTGGGCTGATTTATATTTATTGGATACAGTTTGAAGGGAGTTATTAAGTGATAATTATTCTGATTTTAGGCACTCTACGTCAGTCTCATAACATTTTTTTATGTTAAGCATTGATATAAGTTCATATATCAATGCTTGCTTTTCTTTACATAAATTAACATAATTTTTGGTATTAATCTTATTTTTTATTAATTTTGTACTTTCCTTATGTATTTATTAACTTTTATAAACTTCTTCAATTTGATTTTACTGCAATTAATCCTTACTGTGTTTCCTGAAGTGGAAGAGTCGTCACCAGTCAAATCTATTGTTGCAGATTGCTGCAAAATTCTTGATGCAACAGTTCACACTGTTCCTTGGACGCCTTAAGTTCTTGAAGCGCAAGCTGGAGTTGGTTCTCCATCTGGCGCGTCTTGGCGGTGCGAGTATTCATTTTACTATTTATTATAAATAATAAAACAATACAAAGATCGAAAATTGAAGGAACAGTAAGCTAATGTCGACTCGTTGTTGTTTTTTTTTTCTATTTACAGATCTCAAATCAAATTATCGTTAAAATAATTCGAAAAAAAACCCGCAAAGATTGTAAAAATCCGAGTAATAAGAATTATAATGATTTTAAAACAATGTTCGTTACCTGTCACTTTTTGTTCCTACACCAAAATGTTGTAATAATATTTATGTACCGACTTTCTTAAATATTAAATACAAAGCGGCAGTAATTATTAACTATAACATAAAATTGAGGTGGATATTATGAATTTACAATACTTAAATTATTAAAATTTTCACAGTCAGATAGGCTGTGTGTCTGTCACCCTTAAATATACAATATGTAACAAAAACCCTGTGGTTTCCGTATTCAAACGTATAAAATAACTGTCAAGCGCATCGGAAAAAGGGTCTTTAACAATATTTTTACTCGCTGCCTAATGCAGAGGTAATAAAAATACATACAATTTGCAAATAAAATTTTATTTAAATTGAATATTTTTTTATTGTTGACTTTTTTGAAGCAAAGTTATTATTTTTTACGTTTGAATACTGATTTTGATGATGCACTTAACATGATCCACAGGATTTTTGTAAGAGATTGTATAAAAAATATTCAAATTATGTTTATTTTTAGAATATAAAATTTGTTCTTTCTACAAGATGGGAGCGACTGGAGTCGAATAATTTGAGATCATTCATATAGAAAAGGTGGGTCCCTTTGGACCTCCTTTCTGAAGCTGAAATCACTTTTCGGAGTCCTCTAGTAATGTACTAAGAGTGTTTAGGGAGAGGAAAATCCGGATGGGACTCAAACAAACAGTCTGTAAGATATGCCTACGTATCCTTATCTGGTAAATACTAACGGATCCTACTTTTCTACCCCATACACTGCCCGAGGAAGTCTCTAACTGTTAACCTTGTACAGCTCGAGCACCCTTTCTACCAAGAGGCACCAAATCGAATGCTTTCCTGTAGTCTATCCAGGTGACGAAGAACTTCCGACGGTTTCGTTTAACGTTGTTCTTTGGTTCCACGACAACCGCCCCGAGATCCATTTTGAGCGCGTGACATCATCTGATTTGAGTCCATGTGACGACTGATTCTCGCGCTCAAAATAGATCGAAATAGATGTTGTTATTATCTTTCATTACAGCCTATAAAATATCACTTCTGAACATAGGCCTCCCCAATAGATTGCCTTATAGAGAGGATTTTGCCATAATTTTCATGCTTTCCACACCGCCGCTACAACTACTACTATTATAATTAATAACATTAAAAATAAACTAAATAAAAGTAAATGATATCATAAAGGAATCTCCGCGATCTAAATCATACTGATTTGTAACCACTAGTAACTTCATGGTATATTCTTTTCTTCTTCTTTTGCCCTTGTCCCAAATTCCTTAGGGTCAGCATAGCATGACTCCCTGTTCCATTCTCCTCGTTTAGCCGTCATCTCTTCACTCAATCCTTTCTTACGCATATTACCCCTAACACAGTCCATCCATTTTTTCTTAGTCCTCTACTTTTATATCCATCTACTTTCATAGTAACTTCATGGTATAACGTAAAGAAATATAAAATTCAGATAAGTTATATCTCTTTCTCATAACGCAAAAGATCTATCTTGGAAATGGTTTCAATATTATATTGTGTAAGGAGGCGCATGACGTTGCGGTAGTTTTATCTATTTTCAATTTCCGTAAGTCGATTTTTACCGCGAAATTGGATAGCCTACCACATTTCAAGATTTAATTTGGCGACAAATAAAACAATATCTATTATTTAGTCTGTATGGAATACCATTGTGATATAACATAGTATATGCCCTATAGTGAATGACGAGAACTGGAAACCATTTCTACTAGTAACAAAGCATACCCTCTTAATCGTGTAGTAGCGGTTAACCGTGTAGTAGCGTGTTAAGCGGTGTAAGAAAATCCACTACCCCATACCGTCCCGAGGGTGTAGTAAGAAGCGACAGCGGGATACTAACCAGGAGATGCTGGTTCTTGCTTTATACTATGACTATTAAAAAAATATGAAACGTTTACCTATATAAGTGATATAAATGGTTCTCATCGCTGGCTGGATCATTGCATTAAAACTGTGTCAGCCACGAGTATCGAGAGTAAACGAGAATCGATTTTTTGATTTATTTTTATTATGTTGATATTTTATTTTTAAACTATTGTCACTGTTATTTGTAATTTATATAATTACTTTGATTGAATCAATCATCTGCTGTAAGTTGTTTTGTGTTTAATTGTTAAAACTCTTTCACATTAATCGAT
>JAGSMP010002508.1:0-46106 GCA_029286625.1 Parnassius orleans | reverse complement strand
ACAATATCTATTATTTAGTCTGTATGGAATACCATTGTGATATAACATAGTATATGCCCTATAGTTAATGACGAGAACTGGAAACCATTTCTACTAGTAACAAAGCATACCCTCTTAATCGTGTAGTAGCGGTTAACCGTGTAGTAGCGTGTTAAGCGGTGTAAGAAAATCCACTACCCCATACCGTCCCGAGGGTGTAGTAAGAAGCGACAGCGGGATACCAACCAGGAGATGCTGGTTCTTGTTTTATACTATGACTATTAAAAAAATATGAAACGTTTACCTATATAAGTGATATAAATGGTTCTCATCGCTGGCTGGATCATTGCATTAAAACTGTGTCAGCCACGAGTATCGAGAGTAAACGAGAATCGATTTTAAGATTTATTTTTATTATGTTGATATTTTATTTTTAAACTATTGTCACTGTTATTTGTAATTTATATAATTACTTTGATTGAATCAATCATCTGCTGTAAGTTGTTTTGTGTTTAATTGTTAAAACTCTTTCACATTAATCGATTAAAGTAATCGATTTTTAAATATAAATTAAAAATACCATATGATTTAAACAATGATCTAAATTTAATATTGTTGGAGGAAGCTTCTAGGAGATTGATATTAAAGTCTCCACATATTATAACAGATTTATTCCGTTTATTATGCTTAACAAAAACTTCCTCCATAATTTTTTCAAAAGTATCGTATATAGAACATGGGGGTTTGCAGACTCTCACAACAATAAGGTGCTCAAACTCAACACAAGCCATTTCTACAGTTCGCTCAACAGAGAGGCTCACAATATCTTTACGTTCCTTACATGATAATAATTTACTAGCTAATATTAACGAGCCACCTCTTAAAACCGTTTCTCTATTGAACGAACTGACCACCTGGTGATTACTGAAATTAAACATTATGTTATAAGCTTTTAACCAATGTTCAGTAATACATAAAATATGAATATTGTTGCTATTTAAGAACAATTCAATTTCTAGCTCTTTGCCTATAATGCCTTGTATATTTTGATGCACCAGGTGTAAACAATTTTTATTATCACTCTGTGGAGTCATAAAATTAAAGGTTTGTAAGCTACATCTTAAATTATTTAAATTATTATAACTGCTAGAGATTACCTCTATTGTCTCATTTTCTAATTTAAATTACTTGGAACTGATTCCAAATTACATATTAAGTCATTATACTGCTCAATAGAAGCAGATGTCTGTGTAGCCAAGTCCTTGGCTGAGTTAATATATAAACAATAAGATAGCACATTTGCTATCTGTCTTAAATTATATTTAGATAGGTAATACCTATCTCTAGTCAAAAATTTCTTAATTAAATTGTTTATGTCTATTAAATTAATTCTATTATCATAATTATAATAATTAAATTATTATTACATCATTCTCTAAACCATTTCCCATTATCTGGGGTCGGCGCAGTAAATCTTTTTGTTCCATTCCTCTCTATCAGCCGTCATTTCCATACTTACTCCTTTCATTCTCATATCACTCTTCACACAATCGATCCATCTTTTATTCGGCCTTCCTCTGCCCGTGTGTCCCTCCACATTCATATTCAACACTCGTTTTGTGACATGACTTTCATTCCTCCGCATCACATGCCCAAACCATGCCAATCTGCTTCCTCTCACCTTTTCTACCACTGGCGCTACTTTCAGGCTTCCTCTTATATACTCATTCCTTATCTTATCCATCCTTGTCACACCACACATCCATCGTAACATTCTCATTTCATTCGCATGCAGTCTATTTTCATCCTTCTTCTTGACGGCCCAGCATTCACTTCCATACATGACGACAGGTCGGATGTGTTGTAAATTTTCCCTTCAGCCTTATTGGCATTCGGGGGTCGCACGTTGTGGCTGTGACCTGTCGCCATTTCATCCACCCTGCGTTAATCCTATGCTGCACAGCTCTATCTATTCCGCCGTCGCCTTGAATGAGGGAACCGAGGTACTTGACATCTGAGCAGATAGGCAGTATAGCGCCATCCAACGACATGGGTACAGGACCGGAAAGGCCGCCGAAATCACAGCACAGATATTCGGTTTTGTATCTGCTGATCTTCAAGCCAACACTTTCCAGCCTCCGTTGCCACCCCGTCAGTCTGCTCTGTACCTCGATGCCTTCTTCCCCGACAAGCACGATGTCATCGGCAAAGAGCATGCACCAGGGTGCCTCATCCTGCAGGTCCGACGTCAAAGCGTCCATAATCAGTAGGAAGAGGTAAGGGCTCAATGCCGACCCTTGGTGCAGCCCTACCGCCACATCGATACTGCCCGTAGTTCCCGCGGCAGATCGTACACATGTACGGGATGCTCTGTACATAGCACGGACCAACCTCACATACTTCCCAGGCATACCTTTCATCTTTAACGCCCACCACAAAACCTCACGGGGAACCCGATCATACGCCTTTTCAAGGTCGACAAAAACCATGTGCAGATCTTTATGCACGCGCTTGTACTTTTCGCACAATTGGCGTAATGCGAAAATGGCATCTGTCGTACCTCGACCGGGCATGAATCCGAACTGGTTTTGTGTTATCTCACACTCTTCTCTCATTCTTCTCTCTATTATTCTTTCCCAGACTTTCATCGTATGTGACATGAGTTTTATTCCCCGGTAACTGCTGCAGTTTTGGACGTCTCCTTTGTTTTTAAAATGGGGACCAGTATACTGCTGCACCATTCCTCAGGTATTTGTTCCTCCTGCAACAATTTACCGAAAAATAAACTCAACCACTTCCATCCATCCGCCCTCAGCAACTTCCACACTTCTACTGGTATTCCATCTGGGCCGACCGCCTTCCCATTCTTCATATTCCTAACAGCCATTTTTACTTCTTCCACACTAATTTCTCTCACTAAGCCCATATTCACTGGTGGGTTTTCAAGCATACCATTCCATTCATTCTCCTCATTCATCAATTTCTCAAAATACTCCTTCCATCGCTTCTTTATACTTTCATCGTCAGTCAAAATCCTTCCAGAATCATCTTTTATACATTTTACATGTGAAACATCTCTTCCATTCCTTTCTCTCGCTCTTGCAATTTGAAAAAGTCGTTTTTGCCCTTCGAGGCTTTCAAGGGACCGATATAATTTATCTTGCGCCTCTGCCCTACAAATAGCAACTTCCTTCTTCGCTCTCTTCTTACATTCTTTATACGCTCCTCTCTTACTTTCTTTTATGGATTCATTCTGGTCTTCTACGCTCTGCCATTCTTTAAAGGCATTTTCTTTTCTCTCAAAACTTCTCTAATACTTTCACTCCACCACCCATCCTTATCTATCATACGCTTCCCTTTTGATTCTCCTAACACCTTCCTTGCCACACTTCGGATACAATCAGCCATTTCCTTCCAGCACTCATTCACACTCATTCCTTCCATATCACCCATCTCTATCATCTTGTTTACAACTAGCTCTCTAAATTCACTTGCATACCCCTCCTTATGCAACAAATGCCACTTTATTTTGGGTGGGGGACGATCCTTATGTTTGTTGAGGCGAACAGTTAAGCAGATGTCAGCCAGCAGAATTCGGTGCTGGGATACTAAGTCTTCACCTGGAAGCACTTTGCAGTTTTTTACACTCTTGATTTGGTTCCGTCTTATCAGAAGATAGTCGATCTGTGTCGCGTGGTGGCCACTTTTATAAGTAACAAGATGCTGATCTCGTTTTTGGAACCACGTGTTTACTACAGCCAGGTCGAAAGCACATGCTGCTTGCAGAAGAACTTCCCCCTCACGGTTCCGCATTCCGTACCCCCATCCACCGTGTACTCTTTCATACCCGTCATTCATTCTCCTACATGTCCATTAAAATCTCCTCCCATATAAACATCCTCACGCTCAGGTATTCCCATCATCATACAATCAAATTCCTCCCAAAACTTCTCTTTCACTCTCTTCACAGCCTGTTTGCGGAGCATACACACTACAACATTCACTACTTTGTTTTCAATCATTAATTTAACAACTATCATTCTGTCATTTACTCTTTTCACATCTGTCACTGTTCTTTCATTCCACTATCTAACACAACTCCTACTCCATTTCGCTTCCCATCACTTCCACAATAATAAAACTTGTATCCCTCCCCAATCTCTCTTGCTTTATTGCCCTTCCATTTTGTTTCCTGCAAACAGGCAACATTCACTCTTCGTCGTTTCAAAACATCTGCTAACTCTCTTCCTCTTCCAGTCATCGTACCTATATTCCAGCTTGCAAACCTCACTCTGACATTCTCTCTCCGGCTTGCCTCTTTGTCGCACCCGCTCCGTAAGGTGCGACAACCCTTGCCCACTTCCCACAGGAGCCGGGTGCTGCCCCTGCGCGTCGCCTGCGGGGTACGCCCTAGCCCTGTCACATATCCCACAACTCGTACTATTCATTTACTGCATGGGATTTGGCAGAAGTTTTACAGTCGGCCGCCTGCCTGACACCAACCCTCTTTGGGTATGCTATTGTTGGTAGAGGCTACCATTTTGGGAAAGGAAAAGAAGTTTGGGGTAGGAGCATAGGTGTAAGGATACTGTTATCTCGGCAGGAAAGGTATGAGAATAACAGTAGCTCGGGGAGCCAGGGTCGCGTACCCGTATTCCATAACAGGATCACCGGAAAGGTAGGCCAGCATGGAAACCCCCTGACCGCATTACATGAAAATTTATTCATTAATAAATTTAAATCATATCTTATTTTATTTTCCTGTGGCCAACCCTGTATGTAAGGCAATGTAAACAAGAGAATTTTTGTACATTTAAAGTATTTAGATTATCAATATATTTTAATCATTGATTTTTGTTTACACTGCCTCTTCTCCCAACAAGAATTATTAATGTGCTATTTGGGCAAAATTTACTAGCTTAAACTTTATTCATTATATGACTAAAGGATGCTCCAGGCATGCAATAATTACTGATCAGATATCCTTTTAAACAGTTATTTAATATCATGCCCAAATTTTTGCCTGTGTCATCACAATACATAATAACTTTAATTTTTTTAATATTTAAATTACTTTTTAAGTTTATATTCTTTGTCATGGCACTGTCATACAGTGTAGGTGAAAATAATGAGTCCTTACTGTTTACATTATTATTTACACATATTGTCCCCGACGATCCTGGTATGGAGCGCTGATACTCACTCTGATGTTTTATTAAGGAGTCAAAGCGCTCCTCATTATATACATGACTTTAACGGATCACTCATGGCCAATATGTGTTCTTTTATCTCATCCTGAGCCGATGCATATTTATTTGATACAATTTGTAGGGAGTTTTTCAGTGATAAAATTGTTGAATTTAGACACTCTATATCAGTACAGTATATTTTCCACCTCAATTGAATATAATTTAAGTTTATTAATTAGTTCTTGCTTTTCCTTGTATACATTTATATGTATAATTTTTAACATTAATTTTAGTTTTTATTAACTTATGCAGTTTTCTAATATATTTGTTACTTTTTATATATTTCTTTAATTTTCTTCTACTGCAGGTAGTCTTTGCTGCTGTTCTTGATGTGACATAATTATCACCAGTCAAATCGATTGTTGTGGAGAGTTGCAATGCTTTAGAAGATTCACATTCTATGAGCTCATTGAACAGACTTTGAGTTTGGGACGCTTTCATGTTATCTATGTATTGTTTTAATTGCACAATCTGCTCATTAGCTACACTTAACTGTAACTGCAACGCAGCAATTAATCTGAGGGATTTCTCATATTCCTTGCTGCATTGGTCAAACTCATAGACTGTTCTCTGAAGTTGATCCCTTTCTTTTAAAACAAATGTATATTCTTTATAACGCCTTAAGTTCTTGAATCGCCATTTGAAGTTGGTTCTCCAATTGGCGCTTTTTGGCGTTGCGTGTATTCGTTTTACTATTAAGTGTAAATAACAAAAGAAAACAAAGAAACAAAAGCGAAGAAGCAGAGTAAGCAAATGTCTATATGTATGGGTTTATTTACAGATCTCAAATTAAATTATCATGTAAATAATTCAAAATGAAATCTAGAACAACACTTACTTAAAAGGTAAATATTAAAATGTTAAAGAAATAACAAGAATTACACTTACAGTAAGTTTAAACGATGTTCGTTACAGCTGTCACTTTTGGTTGGAACACTTTACAAAATGTAATTAAAATAGGTACACTGCCGTCCAAAAATTTAAGACCACACTTAAACAACATAATTATCTATAAATTGTAACGAAATCCCATAAGATAAATAAAAGAGATGTACACCTGCATATTCTATTGTTAAAATCGAATATCTAAAGTCATTCTTATATTCAGTTTTACCGACTTCAAAAGGACGAGGTACTCAATTCGACGTGTATATTTTTTATGTATGACCGCATAACTTTTTACAGAATGGTCCAGTTTTGATAATTCTTTTTTTATTAGATAGGGTATACCTCGAAATTGGTCCCATATAAATTTGATCAAGGTCTGACCATTCGTTTTTGAGTTAAATTCAATAATATTTATTGAAGTCGGTTGTACAACATTTTTAATTTTAAATTATTTAATACTAATTTTTGGTTTAATCTACGCAGAATGAGCTTACAGTATCTTGAAGTCTTGCAGTGGTATGCTTTATGGATTTAATTTTGTTAATTATAGGATCCCAAGCAGATGGCAGCACCCATCCATCTTCTCTATTGAAATTAGGATGATTTTTTTAAATTTCAATAGCCTCGCGTATCATCCTTGGTAGGAATCGGTGTTCTTTTGCGAGGATTTGTGGTCTATCAAATCTGATGTAATGGTTGAACATGTTCATAGACTGCAGACTTCCCAGAGCGTCGGTGCCTCACGTCAGCTATATGTTCTTTCATGCGGGTTTTAATGGATCTTTTTGTTTGTCCTATGTAAGAGAGACCACATTCCCAATCAAGCTTGTACACTCCTGCATCTTACACTTAGGGAAATTATACTTGACGGATGGTAAAAATTGACTAATCTTCTTCGGCGGTTTGAATTATGTTTTAATAGAAGCTCGCTTCAAAATGTATTGAACCTTGTCTGTGATTCCTCTGACATAGGGTAGTACAGCAGGCACACGCTCGACTGTGGCCGGCTTTACTCGGTCACTGTGACGTAGGCGCGGGACCCGAAGCTTGTTGTCTTGCAATACTTGCTCGACGTGCTGAAGCTCGGCGGCCAGATGTTTTCTGTCACAGATCCCTCGTGCTCTCTGAAACAAAGATTTTCCCACGGTAGCTAACTGTGATGGATGATGGTGCGATTCACCATTTAAATATCGGTTGGTATGGGTCTTTTTCCTATACACAGTGTGACTAATAGTGTTATTAGGATTTCGGATGACTAAAACATCTACTAGGAAAGCTAAAGAATTGTTTGCCTCTAACTCAATTGTGAATTGTATTTTAGAGTTTATGGAATTAAGGTGGTTTAACCCAGTTGTTACTGAAACTTACAGTAATTTTTTAATATGGTTACCTTGATGCATATAGTAAACATGGAAAAATACCAAAAAAAAAACGAGTTTTCAGGAAAGCTCGGAAAATGCGGATCGTTTTAACGATCAGTAGTAATAGGCAGGTAGGTTAACGCTCATATAACTACCACTCTATCGATTGTATCCAATTTTAAATTAAAGAAACACAGTTATTACTATGAAAAGGCTTTATTATCTAATTGAAAATTATTAATTAACAAACAAGTCTACCTATGTAGGAGTATGTTAAGTAGCAAAACATGTTTTAGGGTGCAAATGGATTTTACATTTTTGAGAAGTGAAGTTTGTGTTATTTTTGCAAAGCGAACATCGAAGCTGAGAGTCATTGTATTCTACTAGATGATCAACTCTATCGTAGCGTGAAGTTTCCCTGTTAGTTCTAGAAGTGGGACAAGGACCGCGTTTCTCATTTTTTTTTATATGTTTCCAAGATTCCTCTAGCGATAGTTCTCCGGAATGTGAGATGATCATACTAGTTGCCACGCATTGTGTGTCGTCATGTCCAAGTAGTGACAAAACAATGAGAAATACCATTTCTTGCCACGGATACATGTACGATATAGACCGATGTTTTGGTCGGACATATCAACTCCCCCATGTTTTCATTGTAGCTTTTTATAATTGCAGGCTGATGAATGTATAAATATTTTTCTGCTGCTGCGAGAACCGTTTAGCTTTATGTAAGGGTTCGATGTTTCCTGAATTGGATGCTACTGACACCACACTGTTATCATTACACTTGCAAACCAAAATATGCCCTGGTCGGCTAGACTTGTACTTGAATGTGCCTCTTTCTGTCTTCTTGAATTCTTTATTGGACGGCAAAAGACACTTTTTTGTACGGTCCTCGCGAATTGTTCCAGTGGCTTTGAGCCCTCTGTTACTCAATTCGTAGAAGAGTGGAATAGAAGAAAAGAAATTGTCAAATAATAAGTGACAAGGCACACCTGGGTGACGAAATTGTAAATAATCAGCAAAACGCAAAATCACACCAGCTCCCATACCTAACTGCCTATAAGCCAGAACTTATATCCCCATCTAATCGGTTTTCCACGTATAAATTGTTTACAGCTGTGTCCTCCATAATAAGGTACCATAGCCTCGTCAATGCTGTACATTTCTTCTAAAGGAGCCATATTCAGGAAAATTTCGTTCAGGATATCGAAAAGCGGTCTCAACTTTGCAAATTTGTCACTTTCAGTAGTTATCTGAGCATTGTCACAACAGTGGAGGTGAGTCATGATAAATGTAAATCTATCCCTCGACATGGCGTTTTATATAATACTAAAATCAGCGTCTGATGATTTCTCCCAGTATATGTATCTTCGAGGAACTACGATATATCCACTGTAAAGAAGTATAGCAAGGAAACACTTCATTTCACTCGTTGTCACATTGCCCACTTTGTTCTTTTGAATCGCGTAAATATTTATATATTTTACCAATAATTTGATAACGCAGTCATCAAACATACAGTCAAAGTAATACATGGGCGTTTGAAGGTGTCTTGGCCCATGGTTTTCTTGCCATTGTGGTCGGTCGTGAGGATTATGGCGATTTCTCCAAATATAATTTTGATTTTTTGGTACAGTTGGATCAACAAAAGGAACGGCTGACGTGCTGCTAATAACTAGAGCTGAATTAGATGTAGATGGCTCAGGTTGACGACCTTCGACAATCAGGGGTTCGTCGGTGGTTCGACTTCTTTTTGCTAAAGAAGACAAGGGTACACTGTCCTTGTCACTGTCGGAACACATGTATTCTATCTCAGCAGGAGCTCTTAGCTGAGAACCTAGATAGAAAAATATAAATATATATAGGTATATAACAACTGACATGACAAAATAACATAAAGATTTATACGAGATCTATATCAAACCTGGAAGATTGTTCAGAGTTATAATTTCCTCATCACCAGAATCTTCATCTGTGATATCAGCATTCGCGTTATCTGGTGGTAAAATTATTTTATCTCTAGGGAGTGTGGCATCATCATCTAATTGTTCCAATTCGTCAATGATTTGATTGAGAGGCAATGGTTTATTGGTATCCCTAGGTCTGAAAGTCATAAATACATCCCCAAATTACTACCGATCGTTTAAACGATCATTAATTTAATATCATTTGTTTTTTATAAAAGATATGATAAGATCAAATTTTATTTCACAGTTTTGTTAGACAGGTTATAAATTTATAAAAAAATGTGTATTAAATAAAATTCAAAATCAAGCTAATTTGTAAACACTTACCGTTTTGTACACATTGTGAAAATTAATTACGCTAATACGAATTAAAATAAAAAAGCACTTCAAAATTATGATCATAAGATAATTATCTATGCACCGAAATACTGTCAAACGATCACTGCGGCGATTGGTAAACAGTAAGCAAGAGTTATCCGATGGTTATTATTTTTAAATTGAGGGTATTCCCCCATACGTTTTTTTGATATTTCTAACGATCGATCGTTGTAAATGGGTTAAAAATGCAGTTACTTTGTCAGATGGTAAAATTGTGAAAGTGTCGTCTACCTACCGCTTGTAGAATCTTGGATATACAGGAGCAATAAGACGGGCTTTTTCCTCAAAGTCCTCCATGAATATGTCGGCGACTATAGGAGATACAGGTGAGCCCATTGCTACACCATCTACTTTCTTGTAGAACTCCTCCTTCCACAATAGATAGCCAGATGTAAGGCAGTGTTTGAGTAATACTGCATATTCTGTAGGCATGTTGTATTCTTCTAGCTTCCTGGTTACAATTGAGATGCAGTCTTCAATAGGTGAGCATGTAAATAGTGACTGAACATCAAAACTGACCATAGTTTCATTGTCAGCGAGATGTAGGTCTTTTATCTCACTAACAAAATGGTACGAATCCTTCGTGCGTGCTCTGGTTTGTCCTCTCAGCGGTGACAGAACTTTTGCCAAGTGTTGAGCCAACTTATAAGTTGGTGAGTCGATCTGGCTCACTACAGGACGTAGTGGAGTAATCGAGGGATCTGTGACAGAAAACATCTGGCCGCCGAGCTTCAGCACGTCGAGCAAGTATTGCAAGACAACAAGCTTCGGGTCCCGCGCCTACGTCACAGTGACCGAGTGAAGCCGACCACAGTCGAGCGTGTGCCTGCTGTACTACCCAATGTCAGAGGAGTCACAGACAAGGTTACAGTTACAGTAAGAGTCACATACTTCAAGACGCCGAAGAAGATTAGTCAATTTTTACCATCCGTCAAGTGTAATAATATCCCTCTACAAGATGCAGGAGTGCACAAGCTTGATTGTGAATGTGGTCTCTCTTACATAGGACAAACAAAAAGATCCATTAAAACCCGCATGAAAGAACATATAGCTGACGTGAGGCACCGACGCTCTGGGAAGTCTGCAGTCTATGAACATGTTCAAGATCGTCCCCGCCATTACATCAGATTTGATAGACCACAAATCCTCGCAAAAGAACACCGATTCCTACCAAGGATGATACGCGAGGCTTGAAATAACGCGAATAAATAACGCGAAAAAGCGAATATTGAAATTAAAAAAACATCCTAATTTCAATAGAGAAGATGGATGGGTGCTAACATCTGCTTGGGATCCTATAATTAACAAAATTAAATCCAAACCCAAGCATACCACTGCAAGACTTCAAGATACTGTAAGCTCGTTCTGCGTAGATGGAACCAAAAATTAATAATAAAAACTGAAGGTAGTCGGGCTAACTATGACATCGGGACGTCAAACATCTCAGTCCAACCCGTGACCATGGGTTGATGTAAAGCACCCGAAACGTCGGGAATCAAAATAGTAAAATTAAACGCGATAAAATCCGTAAAAATTGTTTTATTGAATGTATAGTGTTCGCGTAAATATAAGAAATCATTATGAAAACCAGTTTAGTTTCAGAATTTGTTTATTAAAAAATACAATTTTATAAAAATTTGAGGTTCTTAACACTTACGAACTATTTTAGGAACATTATTAGTAACTAGTACGAAAAAAACATTTTTTTTGGCAATTTTGAGATTAGCTCTTATAAAAAAAAAATGTTCAGACTTTTATTTTACTTCTTCCTCACATTCGAGGCATAGGATAGCCTGGTGATCAGAGCAGTTCCACAACGTTTACACCACTTTATAGTGGAGCGATTACGGGCTCGAGAACACATGCAACATTTTCCCACTTTTCCCAACCTGTTGGGTTCATTACGTGGCATCTCATCAGCGTAGCCCAAAAGCGATTTTGTCTTACTTTCTAGTTCCCGAGGAAGGTTTTCCCATGTCAATTGTCTTGCCATAAGGGGTTTAGCAAGTTCAAATGAGAGATCAAGCAGGAAATCACGCCGCACAATATTTTGCTGACCATTGTTTAGTTGATGGTTAATCAAAGCATTTATACTTGCTATATACAAATAATTGAAAAAAGGGGTAAGCGGCCACCGTCGTGGTTTCCGCAAAACGCTGTACTGTTTGCACATTTTGTCCAAAATATCGACTCCACACTTAGTGCGATTATGAAGCTGCGTACGGATAGCGCGTTCCTGTGTAACGCGTAGTTGGGAAACACTGTCCACGCGTACATTGGATACGCGTACAGCTCCTGTACGGACCGCCGCGAACCTGCACGCGAGGTCAATCGTACCAGAGCGCTCCGCGAGCTCCAGTCATTCGCCATGACTCCGACAAACTTAGCGGTTGCGTGCACCAACACTGCTGCGGCGTTAGTCATTATTCAACACATTTTAAATAAAAAAAAGAGAAACAAACGGAAACCTAGATGGTGGATGAAAAAATTGTATCGTGAAAGATTACAGTGTGGAAATAGGCTAATGGAAGATATAAATTATGAAGAAAGTGGGGACAAAAATTTTGTGAGAATGAGTTTGCAAGATTTTGAAATAATTCTTGAAAAGGTTGAACCTGAAATAAAAAAAAATGAATACTAATTTTCGAGAAACTATCACAGCCAGAGAAAGGCTATCCGTGACGTTAAGGTTTTTGGCCACCGGGGACTCATATACAAGTTTACAATATCTGTTTCGCATATCTAAACAGTCCATATCTACTATTATTATTAAGTATGTGATGCAATTATCAAGGCTCTCAAGGATCATGTGAAGGTGAGTTAATGAATAAAAACGTTTATGTTTATCTGCTCATTTAATATGTTAATTAAAATTTTAGAAAATTATAATTTAAGTACTTAAAGAAGTTTTATTAAATTATAATTAAGAATTTCTGAATTATTCTTCTTGTTCTTGAACGTAACGTAATATTTCAGAAATTTCATTTTGATTATCCTCCGCTTCCCTTGGAGGTGCCGGTGTTGATGTAGGTGCAGTTTGTGCTGGAATTGGCGTGTCGCTGTAATAGCTTTGGCGTGAGGTAGAGTTGGATAAATCCGTTGAATAGGCACCGGTATAATACCCACACTGACCTGGTAATTGGCCCATATCAGCTTGAAATATAATATTATTTATAGCATGTTTTACTAGTGTAAATGTTCGCGAGTCGTATTTTTTAATTCATACGCAATGGGTCCCAAAAGAAGTAACAGTCTTCTTCCTTGATAAATATTGTACACTGTGCTTGAGTAATCCCACTGCTTCTGTTAATATGGCAGTGTCATCGTTATTACGGCGCCTTTTAGTTCTGAATGATGTTGTGCTGTTGTTGTGTGGATGAGGCAGAATTCCTTGGTGTTTGTTGTATGGACGATGAAGAATTACTGGGCGCTTGTTGTGTGGATGATGATGCATTACTGGTGCTTGTTGTGTGGATGAAGTCAAATCACTAGGTACTTGTTGTGTGGATGAGGCAGAATTCCTGTTGTATGGACGATGAAGAATTACTGGGTGCTTGTTGTGTGGATGATGATGCATAACTGGGTGCTTGTTGTGTAGATGAAGTCAAATCACTAGGTACTTGTTGTGTGGTTGAGGCAGAATCACTGGCTAATTGTTCATCATTTGATATAGATTCATTCACATTCTGTGTTGTTGCTGGTAGTTATCTGAAAAATAAAATAAGAAAAACGTTAACTTAGATGAAATAATTTGTTACAGCTACCCGAGACTGAAAATCAATGGATGGCCGTTGCAAAAGAATTTGAAGAAAAGTGGAACTTCCCTCATGCAATAGGCGCAATGGACGACAAACATGTTTGCCTTCAAGCACCATTAAATAGTGGAACGGAATTTTACAATTATAAACAATATTCTAGCATTGTATTGTTAGCATTAGTTGACGCTGACTACAATTTTATGTACGTAAATGTTGGATGTCAAGGACGCATATCAGATGGAGGTGTTTTTAAAACACTTCCTTGCAGGAACCTTGAAAACAAAAGCCTAAATTTACTGAATCCTGAAATATTACAAACTCTTACAATGTGAAGGTACCGTATTTAATTCTGTGTGATAAAGCATTTGCCCTCAGTGAATATACCATGAAACTTTTCGGGTAATCCAGAAAGAGGATCTATTGAAAGAATATTCAATTATCGTCTATCAAGAGCAAGGAGGTAGTTGAGAATGCATTTGAATACTGAGTTCGGTGTTTTGAGTACTACGAAAACCAATGCTTTTGGAACCGGAAAAGCTACAAAATTGTATTGTTTATTTACACAACAACTTTTACGAAAAAGCAGACTATCAAATATTTACGCACAGATCAATGCATTTGATTCTGAACAGCGAGGAGAGCTTGTTCCAGGTGCATGGCGACAAGACCAACAGCAATTAACTTCTTTTTTCCTTTAGACAGTGTACCTAGGAGATCGCCCAATACTCCTACTATATACGTTTACATCTGGAACACTGTTAATAATGTCCCCTTGAGTGGCAAAATAATCACTAAGTTTTAATGTAACATATATATTAAATAGAACGTACTACCTACACGGATTAACGTAGACTACAATATGTATAATAAAATTGAAAAGCCTCATAAAGCAGCTGGTCCATTTTCTCAGACACCAGTATAAATATAATAACGTTAATAACTAATCGTAATTACTTACAGTAGTCTCCGTTGTTGGCAGAGGTTTGTCCTTATCATTAAGAAAGGTAAAATATTCAGATGCAAACCACTTCGATATATATACATCATTAGCTCCTAAAAAAAAGATATAAAAGTATATAGGCTATTATAAATATGTCAATTTACAATGCGACAATACAATGCGTAAATAAACAATTTAAAACTTACCTGATCCTGTTACTAAACTTTTTTGATTTTGCCTTTCTTTTCTATTAGTTGCTAATAAAGTTGTCATCTTTTTTAATTCACCTATTGGAATTTTCAGTTCATTTGAAATTGCCTTCCATGCATCTTGGCGTAAATCGTTATTTGATAATCAGTTAGTGTGCTATCCCACAAGACTCGGTGAAATTCATAAAGTTGAATCAATCTGATAATATTTTCATTATTGAAACTCGAAGAACACGCGTGTTTATTCATTTTGCCGTCCAAATATAGCGTAGCCGGCCGCGTGCGTCCTCTTTGACGCGCGACCAAAAACCGACTGACGATGGCTCGCGCTGCGAGTTGGCTCGCGCAGTACGCGTACCCTAAGAGTGAACGCGTAGCTGCAGGTATGGACTAGGCGTTCCGAATACGCGTAAACTGAGTACGCGTACCAGGGTACGCGCAATCCGTACGCACCTTGACATGTAATTGTTTCCGGCTTTCGATCATCCCCTGTTTCTGGATCTATGGCATTGTCGTAGTGCATAGTTGAGAGCAAAGCAACTGATTTATTTTGTTTAGGCACGTAAGATACCAGTGTGTAATTTGGTTGAAACCCAAAAATACTGCTCTTAGGAGGTCTGTTTTTATATTTATGGAATTCCTTTGGTATTTCAGGCCTGTTTGCTTTCAGAGTGCCTACAAGAGTGATTTTTTTCTTCAGTAGCTCTAAGCTTGTAGGATGACTTGTGAAATAATTATCCATTATCACATTGCATCCCAAGCCAGAAAGTGAATCGAGGAGACGAAGAACTACATCGTTTACTTTATTTGCCTGTTGAAATGGTCCTTCTGGCTGTGCTCCGGCATAAACTTCAAAATTGTATACGTAAAGAAACTTTGTGTTAACAATCATGTATAATTTTATACCAAATTTATCTGGTATATTGGGAATATAAACGATAAATCCACAACGTCCCCTAAATCCAACTAGCTGTTCATCCAACGTGAGGTAATCACTAGGCGTATAATTTTTTAATAAATCGTATTCAACACTTTCAAAATTATTACAATAAGAAACAATATTATTATCACTATTCGTAAATATTTTAAAATAAAAAAAATATTTATCTTCATTACTTTTGGTTACGCCGATACTCGCACGTACTACTATAGTAGAATGGAGAATTTGGCGGGATATTGTGGAAGAATGCGCCCACGCTGTTGCTTGGCGCCACACTAACCCGTTGCGTAATTTTGTTTTCGAGACTTATCTAGGGGCGCGGGGGTAAAAGTCAAGAAACGAGAGAGGGGCACACAAAAATGCATGTTCGATCTACCATAGTAGAGCGCGCGTGCACTCTAGTGTTAAGTAGAGATATTGGACACGAACATCTGTTGTTGCATTCCATTGAAGTAGTAGTGTGAGAATCAAGACTCAAATATCATTCAAAAAACAATGAAAGGGGTCAAAAAACACAAGCAGTGCAGGTTAATATGAAACCAAAAATGAAAACTAAATCTAATAATACGCCAATCAAATGGAAACAACCTATAGTAAAAACAGTACTCCTTACAAATCTTGATCCAAACGTTAACTTCACGATCAGCATTGATCGTGAAGTTAACGTTTGGATCGAGATTTTCTCTTACTCAAGTGAAATTACTCGTTTTTTTGGTGTTAATGCTAGTGATAACGCATACGCAAAAGGGCGCTATAATGGCTATATCTCGAGATCCAAAATTACTGATAAGCATTCCTGCCCATTCATACTTTGTATTAAACATTTACAAAACTTCACGGGAATATCATTTATCGAAGTCCAATGGCATGACCCAAACTCAACGCTTGCAATACATTTTGGCCTCTCTGAGAGTTATATGACTAAATATTTTAATAAAACTCCCAAAAGTTGCACTGTGCCTGAATCGGCTTATTATCTGGCCATCAGCAGATGATGTCAGGGAAAACTTGCCAATAGCTTTGAGGAAGTGCAATTCTAAAGCGATTTCAATAATCGATTGTTTCGAAATTCAAATCGAGAAACATAGCAACGCTTCGCACTGTAGGGCGAATGTTAGGAGAGGAGTTAAACAAACGAATGATGATATAAGACTCACTTTATTGTATTAATAAATTTGATTATATAGGATTATTATTACACTTGTGTGTGTGTACTTTTATATACTCTTACTACTACTACACCTTCCATCCAAAAGAAAAAAAATGTGACAATACAAGGATACATTTTTTTTAAACATCGATACATTAAAAGATTTTATTTTTGTAAATATTAGGAACAGTTACATTATAAAATAATATATAAGGTATTTATTTTAAGAAGATTATTTTTTGATTATTTAATTTAGAATATTTATAATTACGTAATATTAAGTAATCTACAGAAAGAAATAATAATAATAACAATAAATGTACTTAGACAAAGCATATAAAATATGTTTTATTTATTATTGGATATACAATTTCGTGCGGTTTTATGTACTAATTCATTTTACCATTCTTAATTATTTCTACGTTTGGTGCTACATCTTTAACAACTTTATAAGGACCAGAGTATAGATCACTTAGTTTATTACCTGACTCATTTTTAAGAGTACTAAATCATTTACATTGTATTTTATAGGCTTGGTATATTTATCAAATATAATTTTCCTCTTTTCTTTAGACTTTATCAAATTATTTCTTGCGTCTCTTTGTGACAATTGTAACCTGTATTTGAGCTCACATGGATAATGATCGTAGTTATAAAGTGGCTCTAAATCTACTGTCAAATTACTAGGAAGTGAACATTTTACCAAAGACAAGTTCATAAGGACTGAATTTCGTCTCTGTATGAACTGTCGTATTATAGGCAAACGACCAAAATGGTAACCAGTCGCTCCATGTTTCAGGGTGATTATCAATTTGAATGCGAAGAAAAGCATTTAAATTTTATGTGACACTTCCAACGCACCTAGTGATTGGTGGTGGTAAGCAGTCGAATTTAATTGTTTTATTTGAAGCAATTTACATACCTCTTGGAATAATGATGCGGTGAACTCTTTCCTCTGTCAGTAGTTATTACTTTTGGTACTCCATACCTAAGAATAAAGTTAGTAACAAAACTCTTTGCTACTTCGTTGGTTTTTTTAGAAATTAAGGGATATGCTTCGACATACTTAGTGAGTTCGCATTGTAGCGTTAAACCATAAGAGTAATTATTATTATCAACTTCAAATGGACCTACTAGGTCTAAATATATCTTTTCAAACGCTGTGTTAGCTGTCGTTGTTATTTCTAATGGCCTCTACGGGTAACGAAAATTTCTGACGCTGACATTTGTCACAATGCCTAACAAAGTTCTTTACATCCTTATCTAACCCAGGCCAATAATAATACTTTTTTATATTGTTGACCATCCTTCTCATACCTGCATGGCCACTGCTAGGTAGGAGATGGAAGTCATTTAATATCACCTTTCTGTCATCCTTACTATATATCGTTTTACATTATTTATTATATGTACACGTGGACCGGTCCTATCATTCATAGATTTAACTTCTTCAACTAGTTTTTTAATAAATTTTTATTACCATCCTTCTTTATTATACATACTTCATTAACATTTATTAACTTACAAAATTATCTAATTCCTCACAAACTCGCGTCGCGTCATTCGTGAGTCGGAACTTAGATATTTAATATAAATTATCTTTTCCTTTTCAACATAACAAAATGTATTATTTTCTTTACTAATAACTCTTAATTTTCTCAATGTTTTCAAATCATCTTTATTAACCATACGCAACTCCACTGATTCTGCTGGTTTGACATGATTACTTACGACTTTCGGTTGATCAGGCCTCAAGTCTGTGGGTATCATGTCCAACGAGGAGGATCCTGGTTTATTTATTTTCGCGATTTTGCTCGTGTCATGACATTAACAATGTTCTCATTTAACTCTTTTAACTCTTTCGAACTCAAACAGATTCTAGATAACGCATCTGCAGCTGCATTATCTGAACCCTTTACATACTTACGTCAAAATTATATTCTCTAATACCAAACGAAACTTCATAAGCCTGCTCGATGGATCTTTCATGCCAAATAGGTATACTAGAGGTTTATGGTCAGTCCTGATTTTAAAATATTGCCCATACAGATACGGTCTGAAATATTTGACGGCCCACTATCGCTAACAACTCTTTTCTATAACTGGATAGTTTGATTCAGCCTTATTCAGAGATCTGCTAGTAAATGCTATTGGTCTTCCATTTTTATTCGACAGAACTGCTCCAATTGCTTTATTAGATGCATCGGTTTGTAAATGAAATAATTTTCTTTGAAAATCAGGGTAATCTAAAACTGGGGGGGACATAATACGTTTTTTGAGTGTTTCAAAAGACTTTTGACATTTTTCAGTCCAAACGAAATTAGTATTTTTTCTACAAAGTTGGTTTAATGGTTGTGCAATTTCAGCAAAGTTGGGTAAAAACAAAGTATAAACTTTCTATAATATTTGTGAACGCCACAAATCTTTTAACTTCGTCGGCATTTTGCGGACAAGGATAGTTTTTTACTGTATTTATTTTTTCAGGATCAGGTAAAATCCCTTCGTTAGATATACAATGTCCCAAATATAAAATCTGTTTTTTAAGAAATGTACATTTTGACGGATTTAATTTTAAATTTACTGAACGAAGTCTTTCAAAAACATCCTGTAAGTTTTTATTGTGGTGGTCTAGTTGTTCACTAAAAACAATGACGTCATCTAAATAAATCAAGCATTTTTCATTATTTAGTCCTGACATTGCTAAATTCATCATTCGCGAGAAAGAGCTGGGACTTGTTTTTAATCCCATGGGCATTCTCGTCATCTGATATTGACCAGAATCGAAAGCAGTAAATTTTCGACAACTTTATCTAAATTAACATTGTAATACCTTGATATAAATCTAAATGTAAAATATAGACTTCCAGACAAAGATTCTAAGATTTCTGTGATATCAGGAGGGGTACTTATCATCCTCTATACAGTTATTTAATTTACGGTAATCCACTACCAATCGCCATTTTTATTACCCGATTTATCTAATTTTTAGGCACCAATAATATTGGACTAGACCAGTCACTTTTACTAGGTTCTATAATCCTTCTTTAAGCATGTTGCTAATTTGACGATTAATTTCCTTTTTCTGACTAATTGGTAACCTATAGGGTTTTGAAAATACTGGACTAACGTTTGGTTTCAAAAAATATTGTGAGTGTAAATATCTGTTGTTGTCAATTTATCGCCTCTAAATAAAAACATCTGCATATTTTGCACAAATATTTTGAATACTTTGAATTTCTAAGTCATTTAAATCATTTAATTTTAATGAGGAAAATAATCGTTTTACTCGGTCTGAATTATTCTCTTTCTCAAAACTACAAATGTTATAATCGTTAAGATCATGAATTGCAGGATTTATTCCTGACAATGTTACTGATTTTTCGGTAACATTTAATATTTTTATTGGATTTTCCTTAATTGGTGTCGCTATCGAGCTAGCCAAATAAACGCCATCTTGTAATTCTCGTGAACAAATAATGCAATCGGTTTGAAAATCAGTTTAATATGTATGGATTCACTTCTTGGGAATTTCCAATACGTTAATATTATAATTATTAGTGAAAGGCAAGAAACATGTGGCCTGACCCTAATTTCAAAGATAAAATATTTTCCTCGAAATCTAAACATGCTCCAAATCTATTCAAAAGTCTCTACCTAGAATTCCATGCGACGAAATTGGTAACGAATTAAAAAAAAGAAAGAACTGATTAATAACAGATCCATGAATCATTAATGGGACATAAACATATCCGATTGTTTGCACCTCGCCACCTAGACCGTTTATAATTACATTCTTTTGTAATGAAACACTTAATTCGATAGCATGTTTATATGTTACGGCGGATAAAGATGCGCCTGTGTCGACTAAGAAAGAATAAGTCTTATTGCATGATGAAACTGGTAAATGAATAAAACAATTATTACTACTAGCCAAAATTAAATGATTTTGTTTATTCTCGAAAAACTTATCTAGTCGGGGTTCATTTGAAGTTGATTCCTGGTTTTCATTAATTATATTGACTACATTTCTTTTTATCCCTTGATTTCCGCGATAATTACGAAACGTACCTCGATTATATCGTCTTCGCTGTCCTTGGCCACGTGAGTTCGAATGGTTCCATGAACTCGATCGCTGCGAGTTTCCATGGTAGTGTCCCGCTGTGAAAACATTTGCCGATTACGCCTGTTGCCACGTGGGTACCTAGAATTATGATGAAAATTCCTAGGATAATAAAATTTACTGACATACCCATCACCTCTCCTGCGGCCGATGATGATGAAGCCTCTTCATCTTGAGCTGCTTGAATGGCATCTTTCAAAGAGCTGTAATTTCTAGCAGAAATTATTGTGCTGATTCGACGATTTCGTAAGCCATCGGAAAATTGCTTGATCGCTTGTTTTCATTAACAGTTTTCAAAATATTGTAATATGCGGTATTACCGTTGGCTTGCGATATCGAAGGTCCACAAATAACTCTGTTATTTGTTTTCCATAATCAGGAATTGACATATCATTTTGGCGTAATTTTGCAATTTATTTTGAATTGCTGCTGCTCCTTTCTTGGCAACAACTCTTTCTGCATGTCACTAACCAAGTCTTCAACATTAGAGTAATCGTCTTGAAGACGTAATTTAGCAGATTGAGATAATCTACTTTTTAATATGAATTTAATTAAATTATTTTTGCATTCCTGTTTTGTTAACAAAGAATTATAATACTGAATATTGTCGATTAATTGTTTCACACTTGTTTCGTCATCTAACATAACAGGTAATAAAGTCAAAGCCGTTTTCAAATCGAAAGTATCCATATTGCTCGGATTTTCAGATTGTACACTGGCCATACAATTTTATAATATCCTGATATAATGATTCAAAATTTTACAATAGGTTTGATAAGATGGAATATCAGTAGATTTAATCTTACCTTCCTTTACTTTACTATTAAAATTTATTAACAACTTAGAGTATTCACTAAATATTTCATTGGCCTCTTTAAGTTTAGTATCTAAAACTTTTCCTTCACGTCTACTCGGTCCAATTTTAATTAAATATGTTCTCACTTCTTTTAATTGCTCATATAACTGTTCTAAAGAAATATTCATAACTTACTACCAATACGTAGAATAGAGTATACTATAAATAATTTTACGAAATATTTAATATAATAATAATACGGTTACATGACGATTAAAGACAGTACAACGAATACATGATTTAATTTAAAATATAAAGTTCAGTAATATAGACTAGAGTCCCAGATTAATGTAGTTGATTTATAAACACTATACCCCTTTTTTTTTCACTATTAATAGACACGCACTTTTACTCATTTTATATGCACATAAACGCCACTTTTAAACTTCGATCCGCGACGGTCATACTTTATAATACGCCCTTGGTTGACTTGCTCTTCCACATTTGTGGGGGTTGCAGTTGCCGAAAAATAGACCTTCTTAGGGTATTTCTGTTTAGCTCTGTGTTAATCCACTTTATATGACATCGCCTATATGTTCGATACAAGCAATATAGGGACCCCAGTAGAAGTACCAGCACAATGATAGACAGCAAAATATTACTCGTAGTCAGGTGAAATTGCAATTGTTCAATTCCTGCCTTATTGCTTCCCACTGCGTTTTGCACAATTACGGTTTCTTCTTTAGTCTGTTTACCGCCCATCTTGGATGTTATTTTTCGTTAACTTTTGTTAAACACGTACACAGTCGCGTAACTCCAGATAGAACGCCATAGCTTGATTTAGTTCATCAGTTGCACACAGAAAAATGTTCCACCCAAATATGGCAGAGGGTGTCATATTCGCGTCGCGAATTACTTCGGCAGGGTCGCCATGTAGGGCGAATGTTAGGAGAGGTTAAACAAACGAATGATGATATAAGACTCACTTTATTGTATTAATAAATTTGATTATATAGGATTATTATTACACTTGTGTGTGTGTACTTTTATATACTCTTACTACTACTACTACAGCACCAAGCGGCTACATGGTCTCAATATAAATGCTGCAATACCATTAAGTACTTGATTTCAATTACACCTGACGGTTTGATAAATTTTACCTCTGAGGGATATGGAGGGAGGACCCCAGACCAACAATATTTGAAGATAGCGGATTTCTTGACAAGTTGGCACAAGGAAGTATTGTTTTAGCTGACAGGGGTTTCAAAAATATTTCCCATTTATTGGAACAACGTGGTTGTACACTCCTGAGGCCGCCTAGTGTGAGTTCCAACTCAAAACCTACAGCAGAGGAAGTCTTGCAAACAAAGAGAATCGCTGCTATAAGAGTTCACGTTGAAAGAAGCATAGGGAAGTTGAGAGACTTTAAAATGGTCGGACCTCACGCATGTGTCGATATTTCATACATACATTTTTTGGATAATATTGTAACAATAGCATTTGTTTTAGTTAATTTACAGAATTGTCTATTTAGTAATCAAGTGTAAAAATAAAAATACTTTAGTTTCTTTTATAGATTTATTTCGACAACCTCGCAACATCAAAAGCACATGTCATATTATTAACGAAAGAGTAATTTTAAGTCCCAAACAGTTTCGGAAACACTGATGTTTTCCAAAAATGCTCGGACTTCTCTAAAATATCAGTACAATAGTTTTCATCATAATCTACTTCGAATATTTCTACTTTTTTATTGCTTTCAAAATTTTCATTAGCTACACAAAACAATCCCTTGACTTTATTGCAAAAAACACATTTCTAGCTGAATTTGAGCTTTAAATTTGCTGTCGAGAACATTATTCTTTACAAAACTTTTCTTGCCTGTCTTTGTCGAGGGAAATTTTATTTCTACTACGTATTCACTTGTCAATCCATCTGGAGAAGCACCTAAATGAGGCTAATCGGGTTTTAAAAAGAAACCACCATTTTCGATAACTATTTTCCTTGTTTTAGCTACTTCTGCTTTGATATCGGATTCCAATCGTTTGCCTTTTTTCATAGACAGTCTCTGGTACAGAGGCACCAAATATTTGTTCAAGCACCATCAGGAGTCTTGCAATGTGCAGCTTCGTGAACTTTAGACGTGGTTATTCTACAATACCTTAACTCATGCCATAACTCTGCTTTGTGACATTCTTCTATGGTGATTTTAGTAAAGCAATAATCAATCATCTGCACTATTTATATTATTGCCTTTTTACGACAATTTTAAACTCATTCTTTGTAACTGATAACTGATTTTTAATAGAATTTTCCTTTAGGTCTTGCACAACTGCTAGGAAAAACTGGTCTCCATTGGTGTTATCAGTTTTTTTATCTTCAGTAGTAACTAAGCTGGGACCCATATATTTAGCTTTTATAAATTTAGTACCTATAGTAGCTAGCTTTAGCTTGGCCCAGTATAACTTCTGCCGTATGAGCTATGCTGATTTTGAGTTTTTGCTGCAGAAAATTTCATAATATAAATATATTTATATGCTAATAAACATATATAAACATACATACATGCACATTTTTGGATATAAATATACACAAATACAAAATTAATACATACGTATAAATACGACTATTTAACAATATTGTAATTCTAATGATTCGTCAGTAAATGCTCGCGTACCATCTTTTTAAAGGAGTATTTATTAGGTGCTTTTCTGATATCATCAGGCAAGGAATTCCAAAGAAGTGCAGCCTGAACAGTGAAGGAGTTACCATAGAAGAATATAAATCTTGTTATTAGAGAAAGATCGAAGAACCCTATCATGACAAGAAGAGATATATTGAAATCGTTCTTTGAGGTAAGAAGGTGACTATGGTGCCTTATGGTAAGCCACTAAAGCTGAGATCTATGAGAAATATGGTCATACTTACGCAGAACAAAAATAAATCTAATACAGTTGATAAGCAGGCGCTTCAGTTTGTTAAGAAGTTCTTGGGACAAGTCTGGGTAGCACAAATCTGCATAATCAAAGATTAGGAAGAATAGGAAGGAAGTATTTGGGACGATATAGGGACCGTAAGGTGGCGATGACTTTCCGACTTAAATCGATAACCTGCACTTTCCAGTTCAGAGAGCTATCAATATACAGGCCAACGTTTGTAACAGACTCACTAAATGGAATAATAATATAATCATAGCAAATAGGAGGTAAGTCTGCTTGATTAACCCTAGCAGCTTTTATTAATGCAGTGGTAGTGCTGTGACCTGGACGAAACCCGGACTGAAATGGACTCAGTAGGTTATGTTTCAAGATAAACATAGTGATTTGCTTATGAACACAGGCTTCTAAAACTTAAGAGAGGAACGGCAGAATTGATGTAGGGCGAAAATGGCTGGGTAGGATAGGGGCAGGTACCTTAGGAAGGGGCTTAACATAAGCCTTTTTCCAATGACTAGGACATTGCCCCGAGTCAAGGGAAAAATTTATAATGTGAGTTATTGCCGGGAGAAAAGAATCTAAGATAGTGACGACCATTTGTCTGCTTATTTCATCGCAGCCTATTGCCTTAGACTTGATTTCTAAAATAAACTTCTTAATTTCATCCTGATCGACAGGAGAGAACATAAATGCTGGAATGTGAGGAGATTGCATTGACGCAATAACATTTAAAGTGTGAGTTCGGACGAAAGGATCCATTGCTTTGAAGGAAGTGAAATGTTGATTTATCTCATCGAGAGATATAGAAGGACCACAGTCCAGCGTGGATGGCTTACCAACATCCACAGTTCTGCGGAATTTCCACACTTCGGTAGGAGATTGAATCATTTATACAGTTATTAAAATATCGGCGTTTAGCAGCACGTACCATCTGATTACACCTGTGTGCCTAGTGCGAGTTCCACAAATTCATTCGAATGACTTCACCATCGCGTTAACCGAGCTAACGTCATAGGTATCGACAAGCGAAGACAAGCGAGTGTGAGTTACAATCGAAGCTAACCGTTCGATTCGCGTTTGCTCACCGTGAATGGCGTTAATTCCTTCTTTTATGTTGGTAGCACGTTCGCGTCGTGAGATAAACTAACCTAATTTAGGATGACATATTTACTTAGTGTTCTTAATATTAGTAGCTGTCTATCAAAGTTGTGGTTATTATAGCATCTTTGTTTATACGTTTATACTTTGACAGTTTGTGTTTGTTGTGAAGTTGCGATTTATTTGTTAGTTGAAAATATTAAATTATAATTTTAAGTAACAGTTTGTGTTTGTTGTAAAGTTGCTATTATTTGTTAATTGAAAATATTAAACTATAATTTTAAGTCAAAACATGAAGACTAGTTCGTCCCAATTCGATTTGATGGTGACATTTATGGAGCAGTAAGTAGAATTTAATTTATTTAGTGTTAATAACATACTTATGTTGTGTGTTTTGTAACTGGGTTCACAACTATAATTGATTGATTTTAGGCATGGAGATCTCAGCAAACCATCCTCTAATGCAAGAGGTAGGATGGCCTGTTTAAAAAATTGGGAGGAATTAGCTCAATTATTGAATAGTGATGGTAGCGGTGATACAAAAAATACTGAGAAATGGAAGAAGGTACGTCTAAATGGTTATTTATTTTATACCTATTTTGGTTTAAACTGGGTTGCGGTTCTTTAATTTTATAAAACATTTGCTTCTGCACGCTTTAAGGTTTGGAGTGATTATAAAATAATATTAAGAAAAAGCTGCTCGTCTGCATAAAGCAGCTAGTGGTACTGGTGGTGGGCCTGCTATTCATGTCAAATTGACAGATTGGGAACAAAGAGTCCTAAATCTGATTGGTGTACAAGTAGCTACAGGCTTGGCAGTTGAAGAGGCTGGGTTGTCACAGGTTACAACTGACTATACATTCTGTGTACTAAATATCGGAATTTGTCAATAAAACAAAAATACAAATTATTCATCTAAATTTATTTTATCGCCTTCAAAGTAGGCCCCATCGCTTGCAATACAACATCTCCAACGCTTCACCCAGTCTTCCATACATTTTTCATAGGCTATTTGCGGTATGGCCTTTAGCTCATTCAGCGAATTTTTTGTTATGGCTTCTATCGACTCAAAACGTTTTCCTCGAAGTGGTAATTTTAACTTGGGAAATAAAAAAAAGTCAGACGGAGCCATATCAGGTGAATACGGTGCTTGGTCGAGAACTTTTGTTGAATGTTTCGCTAAAAACTCTTTCACTATAATGGCTGTGTGTGATGGTGCATTATCATGGTGCAGCATCCATGAGTTGTGTTGCCACAAATCTGGACGTTTTCGGCGGATACTCACGCAAACGCTTCATGACGCCTAAATAATATTCTTTATTCACTGTTTCTCCCTTTGAAGGAATTCGGAGGAACCACACCACGGTAGTCAAAAACTGTCAGCATCACCTTGATTTTGGAGCGACTTTGCCGCGGTTTTTGGTTTCGGCTCGTTTCGAGACGCCATTCTGAAGACTGTTGGCTTGTTTGCATGTCGTACTCATAAACCCATGTCTCGTCGCCAGTTATTATACGTTTCATAAAGGTCGGATCCGTAGAAGCTCGAAACCATGTCTTCAGCGACATGCTTTCGCTGCGCTCTTTGAACAAAATTGAGCTCTTTTGAACTAGTCGAGCGGCGACGCGTTTCATGCCTAAAATGTCAATGAGAATGTTGTGGACGGACTTAAAAGATATGTTCACCTCACTAGCCAACTCTCTCAGACTCATACGTCGATTTTCGAGCACTAGCTTCTTGATTTTGTCGATGTTTTCTTTGGTCGTAGCGGTTGAAGGTCTACCAGAACGAGGCAAGTCTACTACTACTTCTCGGCCTTCTTTAAAGCCTTATACCATTCATAAGCCCTTGTTTTCGATATACACGATTCGCCGTAGGTATTTCGCAACATTTTTAGTGATTCACCACATGAAATATCATTCGAAACACAAAATTTAAGGCACACTCTTTGTTCAACAATATTTTCCATTGTAAAATCGCCGATAACTCAAAACTATGACCAACAAAAGTGTAGTTTAAAACAAATTAAATGACAGATCCCGCTCAAACTTTGCGCGCTAAATCAGTACAGTGCTACCAACATGCAGTAAAAATTAGAACGACCTCTTTTACGCGGGTCTTTTATTGACATATTCCCGATACTTTTACACAGAGTTGTACTATCTACTTAAATTAAACCACTTGCTAATAGGTTATATATCTCATAAATTGTATTTTCTTTCAGGGATTTATGTTAAGGGTAATTCCAGAGTGAATCTTGAACAAGTCATACCGACTCACAACCACATCAATTAGTAGAATGTAAGTTGCAGTAATGGGATATCAGCATATTATTAACAAATTATTAACAGTATATAATATATTATGAACAATATTACTTTTATTTTAGGTCCTTCACAGCCTGCTCAGGAAAATATTGCCCCACTGCTGCCACCATCACTGCCGAGGGTTATATCTTCACCATCTCTTGCTTTAGCAGAGGAAGAAGTTCAAAGTAATAATTATATAATCTATCTAATATAAATTGCTTATTAGACAGTATAAAAATTTCAGGCTAGTACTGAGTTTGTTCCGGATATCAAACCCAGAAATTCTTGCTTGGCAGCAGTAACATGCAACCACACCACCAATGAAGCAATGCCTTACTTTTTCCGAATAAATTAAAAATAATAAAATATAAATGAGCCAATCAATGTACACTCAATTGGTTAAATATGAATAAGTCTTACTTTTAGATAAAAATTAATTAATGTTATAAATTTAAAAGCCAACTTGTCTGCCTTTTTGTTTATTGTACACAACTACTATTAAGATTTTGTTGAAACTTTCATTTACATATTTCATATTTTAGGTTCTCAATCTTGGAACAACCCAGGGTCATCAACACAGCCTCATGTTGCTCCAGCAAATACTTTTGTGGAGGTGCAAATGGAGAGTAAGATAGAACTTAAATTATTCATGAAGGTGATAACTTCAAATCAATTTGGTAACATATTAACATTACAGAAATTATTACAGATACAGGCACGGTCTCTCCAACGTCTCATATCCAAGAAACTCAGCCAGGGCCTGCTTTGTCCGGGCAAACTACACCTCGCCGTGCAAGACCAATTCGTACTCGAGGATCACCTCGAAGACGAGTGAGACCAGCACACACAGAGCAGGCAGCACAACAGTTTCTCCAAGCCGAAGAACACTGGAGAAACTTTAAAAATCAACAACACCAAGACTACATGAACATGAGAAGGGAGCAAAATAGAATCAGAGAGTTGGAAGTTCAGGCTCAGAGAGAATGGCAAGCATTAGGATTAAGAGCTTTAGATATGTTAGATAAATTAGTTAATAAGTATTGTAAAGAATAGTCAATTAATATATATTTTTACTATATTACTATTAATATTTTTGTTACTTATTATGTTGTTACTATTAATTATTTAATTAAATTTGTGATAAAATTTAAGGTTGATTATTAATAAAAGAAAAGTTTAAGCTTATTCAAATTTATTTATTAATCCTTATTGTAACCTTCTTGCTAATTGGTCTCTTAATATTCTACCTAATTAAATCAGAGGTAGCTTCCTCTTTCTGTGTAGTTCATTTGGTCAAATTCCATTGTCCTTTCAAATTGCAGACCTAAAAATAATTCATAATAAGTTTACTATTTATAAGTTACCTAAATATATTATAGTATGATTTAATATTAAGATACCTACCCATATTTTCCTGTGTGTCCTCAACACCAAAATTGGTAATTATATTATGTAGCACAGAGCATGCTAAAATAATGTGTGCACATTTCACAGGCTTGTAATGCAGTACTCTATCCTTGTGCAGACATCGCCATCGATTTTTCAGCCGTGAGAATGTGTTTTCAATGACAACTCGAGCTCTCATATGTTTTTCGTTATAATTATCATACTCAGCATCTAAAAATGGTGTCATAAGCCATGGGCGTTGTGGATATCCAGAATCTCCTACGAGTTAAAATATACATGATATTTATTGTCAATAATATAGATAGAAATTATTTAGTAATAATACTTTACATAACTCAAAACATCCCAATAAGTTATACTGTGGATATATTACCTAAAAGCCAGACCATTTCTCCATTTCGGTGCAAAGATTGCATATATGTGTTTAAATCACTGTTTTCCCATATAAAGGAATCATGATTTGCACCTCCAAACTTTGAATTGACACTTAAAATTCTATATTCATCATCACATACCTGAAAAGAAGACATTTTGTTTATTTTCTGCCCCTTTTTAACAATCAAAAATATAATTTAAAAAAAATACTAGATTTACCATTTGAACATTAAGTGAATGGTAGTGCTTACGACTATAATACAAATGTTCCTCTTCTTTTGGTGGGACAACTATTTTAAAATGACTTCCATCAATACAACCAACTACTCCAGGGATTCCATATTTTCTGTAAAAACTATATTTTTAAATTAATATTTACCAAATCAAAGAAATAATTTGCTTAAAGTTTTTTAGAAATAAGTATATATTTATTACCGTTGACTAATTGCTTGTCTAGCAGCTGGAGTATCGGGGAACCGAATATATTTATTTATAATATTTTTGTGTGTCAGTGCTTGGGTAACTTCTTCTATGTACACACTGCACATTTTCTGTGACGTGTGCTTTGCAACTCCAACTGGCCTTTGATAGGATCCAGTTGCAAAAAAGAATAGAGCAGTGAGCACCTGCAATTAGAAAGAGAACAAACATATTTAAACTTGCACTTGTTCTAAACTTGAGTTGCAAAAATGTAAAAAGTAATGATCAATACATACTTTATGTTCCAAGGAAACGCGTTGAGAGCACCTAAGATTTGTCAAAGTCCTTAGCTCTTTACACAAAAACTTGAATATCTTCTTGGAAAAGCGATATCTATCTTTAAATTGCCTCTCCGTGAGGTGTAACAAGGGGTTGAAAGATGCACGAGCTTTTGTTTCAACATTGGCGTTATAATTACGGTCATCTTGTGCCTTAGCGGCTGCAAACATCCTCCATGCGAAAAAAAAACGTCCTGCCATAATTAAATATCCTTCACACAAAACGAAATAAAATTAAACCTTCAACAATTGTTCTCACTCTACTTTCTCACTGTAAAAATCTATGTGAAAACTTTTTCGATAGCGACAGAGTAAAGTTTATTTATGTTACGTCTAAATTGCCGCTCGCACTCGCAAAATACTTGAGAGTACTTGAAACAACCAATCACGAGCGTTAACGTTCTCACTGTCGAATGCTAGTCAATGTTCGATGGTCGATATCGACTACGTAATAAACTCGCACTCAGGAATTGTGTTTTCAATTATTGTCACTAGTTGGCGCTGTTTTTATTCCATACAAATCGTAGTTAACTTTAACGCTATCGAACGCGTAAAAAAACTCGCACTAGGCACACTGTTCCTGGCTGATTTAAATAATGACCAATATTCTTCAGATCGTTCCCTCTTGAATTTAAGAAAGGCTCGATTCCGTCTAACTATTGCCATCCTTACGCCCTTTGTCATCCTGCGGGCGGGGGGACGCCTCAACCTAACGTTATGGACTGGAGCATGAGCATCAAACAAGGTGAGAACTTTATCATTAAGAAAAGAGACTTTACCGTCACTTGTAGGTTCTGCTACCAAACAAGTTAAATTGAGATCTCGAGCGTCACTCATTAGCTTATCGTAGTTAGAGAAATTGCTACAGGCAGTAAGGGACAAGAGCGTTTTGGGGATTTTAGCTTATAAGAAGCGTATAAAAGGTCGTGACGCGAAAAACCCAAGCAGGTAACTGTCCGTGTGATACAATATGCTCAGGAGAAGCAGCAAGAATAAGATCAATTAAAGAGTCATCGGTATCGACATTGTGATGAGTAGTCCCTAATGGGAGAAGATTGGGAAGAATGGGGAAAGATTGACTGACTCCATGATTTATCGGAGTTTTTGAGCGAAGAGAAACCTTCAACAAATCGGTATTAAAATCGCCCATGATTATACAGTGTCTGTACTCAGAACAAACGTCGTCGAAAAAAGTGGCGAAAAAATCAGAGGAGGGCGGGCAATATACAACTCCTAGAAGCATCCTTGCGCCTTTGACATCAAGTTCCAAAAACAAAACTCCCCTGAGGCTGTGTAGCAAGATGGAGAGGCTAACACTATTTTATGCGGAACCGAGGCACGCAAATAGATAGCCACCCCATCGCCTCCTTTATCAGTGTGATCATTTCTTATGATCACATAACCTGGCAAGGGATATAAAGTTGAATGCAAAGATGGCATAAAAATAGCAAAATTTACCAATATTATAAATAAATACAAATAAAATCCATATATAAAATATTTATAAAAATAATAATAGTGTAGTAAAATAACCTTATATTAAAAAAATGTGTAACATTTATCAATATAATGCAAAAAATACCATCCCATTAGTGAACTGTTTACAAAACATTAAAACCTCCATTAAAATTTTGCATTAAATTTAAAAGTTAACAATATTTGAATAAAAAGAGAAAACTATTTGAATAAAAAAAAATTAACAAAAGGCAAAATACAATATTAAAACAGTCGACTACAGATATATAATTAAAAAAAAATCAGACATTTAAGCCGTAAATATAACAAGCAAATTTTAAAATCGATGTATGTCATATTGTACTAGGCTGTATGGTGATTGAACCATTGTATAGTTACTGTCTGAAAAATAAAGTTGTCAAAATAGAAAACATAACTACCACAGAATATTTTTACTGACTTGATACTGGCAGAATTCTATCAAGAGAAGCCATAATTTAAAAGAAGAAGAAGAAGAGTACTTTTATAAACCGGAATAGAGACCAATCTCCGACACCAAAATGAGCAACGTGTTTTAGCGACACCTGGATTTTGTTATTGGCAACTTTTCAACGAAAACAATTTTTTAGTAGATGATATTTTAATTATTTGATATTGAAAATTCTGCGCTGAATTAATTAATATTGGTAGCTAATCGACTAATATTGTTATAGAGAGAAGATTAGTTACCAATGTCAATTCAGCGCTGAAAAAACTCAAACTATGCGCAAACTATAAGGTTTCAGAAATAAAACAATAAATATTTTTAATATTTATCTTTTATTTTTCAAAAACTTTTTACAATAAGAGTGAGCCATTAATTGTATACTATCATCATTATCATCAACGCTCCTTTTGCCAAAAATAATTTTATTTATATCTTTACAATATTTATATAAAGAAAATAATAATTTGGTCAATCAAAAATTCTCTCAACTTTTCTCAAAAATTCTTTCAACAGGACAATCAAGGTAATTTAAATTTATAATGCATGAAGCTATAACTTTTGTGTACTCTTTCAGTAACGGTTTTTCTATATATTTTTTTTAACATATAATTACATATATCCTGCATTTCAGATAACGACTTTAATAATAAATCGTTTGGGCTGTGAAGCCAATTTCGACCTGCAAATTCTTGATGTTTAATATAATCTTTTTCATTTATATTACATATGTTGTTACGACATGCCTTACATCCCCTCCAAATCTTTTGTTTGGATTTTTTTATAAAATATCCACTTACATATTCCAATGGCGCAATTATTCTAGGATCGCTTTTAGACGCCAATGGTACTAATTGAATTTCTAATATGTCATTAATATCAACTTCACAGGTCTTATTGACTTCACTGTCCTTATTTATTATAAGAGAATATAATGATTCACCATTATCATTTTCACAGTTAGATCCTGGAGCATGAATTTATTAGGAGTGTAGCAAATGCAGACTCAAACTGTTCTGTTGTTGGATTATTGTTGCGGCACCCATGACCACGAATGGCCCCAAAGAAATTTTCTAAAGGGTCTTGGTTAAGCTGCCGCATCCAAACAGAAGTTATTTTATAATCTTTTTCCAACTTCGCAACAATGTCTTCCATGCCGTTAAGGGTAATTATCCAATTCTGTACTGTTGGCACAAATTCTGTTTTTGCTCTCATTTGGTTTACAAATTGTAATGTCTGAAGTATTTTTTTACCCTCCCACCAAATTTCATAAAATGTATTGACGTGGGTGTTACTGGACTGAGTAAAGGTTTAACATATTTATTTTTTGGATAACTATCATTTACGAAGTCAAACAAATTATCCATAAAAAAAAGAAAATCTGCAGTCTCCTTACATTCTTCAGGAAGAATGCCTTTATCTGAAAGTTAATAAAAAAAATAGTGATATAAATTAATACACCTTGTGTTTTAAAAGTAAAAATTACAGTTGTTGCATTAATAAATGCAATTGAATTATCTCACATATTAAATTTTACATTCTAAGTTCTTTCAATTGTGTATCTTTATATATAGGTAACAGACTAGTTTTATTAAAGTGCAATATATTGATTAACCATGTGCTAGGTGGAGGAAATCATTGTAAGAAAACCTGCTGAAACACAGCAGCATTAAGCCGCTATTTTACGCTGGTATTCTGTCAAAGCGTGGTCCTTCCCCGGTCGAGCCGACCCATTCGTGCTACAACTATACTATTAATATAGCTGCAGCATGGCTCTACCACATATGAATTATTATTAAGTAACTTACTATTTTAATGATTTTAATAATTATTTATATACCTGCGAGATATCCCATATTGGATGAGATTGTTCGGCTGAATATTTGAGTGGCATATTTGACTTTCATTTTTGGTATTTTGGTAGGAATTATATAAGTTTCCGTTAATGTAGCATAAGTCTTATGCCTTTGTAGCCAGGATTTTCTTTATAGAGTAGTTCTAAATGATGCCATTTAGCTGTGCCAGGTTTTCCATCCATTTTGTAATTAAGGTTTTTAGTAAGAAGATTGTTCCTTATACCTTTTAATAAATGAGGTGGATCAAATATTGGAACAATTTCTTGGGAATTTATAATAAAAATATTATCTCGAGGCATTTCCGTTTCGTTTTGGCATAAATATGACCTCCTTGTCTCCTCTTTGAGAATTTTGATTGCTTGCCTATCTTAGTCACAGATAGTAGCTAAAGCTTTAAAGCCAACTTGCTGCAGTTCAGTAATAATTTCTTTTATTTGTTTAGCTAATTCACAACCTTTTGTCATACCTGATGAGAAGGTATAGGCTATTGGTTGCTTATAATTTTTAGTAAGGCCCCGGATTAAGAAAACCTGAGCGTGATCAGCAAGAATTTTCTTACCTTCCTGTCCATCTGTTACAAAACCACTTACTGCGTCTATTATAGGCAATACTCGCCCGTAACTGCATTTCATCAAACACTAGAGCACACAATTTGTGTTCATCTTTCATTTTTTCAGCTCTCATCTTTAATTGTGAAAAAATATTTTTGTTTATCCCAGGTCTTAATGTACACCTGTTTAGCATTTTTAAAAGAATTTGAGGTGATGGCAAAATAAACTTTTTTCTCAAAAAACGGTAAGCTTTGGGACTTTGCTTCATCATTGTCAGTGCAAGGATTTTTTCCTCAGTAGAAAATCTTCGGCCTTTACTCTTTTTTTTATACTCTCTAAATTGCACTAATGTTAATAATTTTGCCGAGGTAGTCAAATTATCCATTACTTTGAGAAATTTTGGATTGGTAAACATTTTTTTTGCAGATTTCAATTCACTACTTTGTTTCATAGCCTTATTCTGACATTTGGAGAGTTTCATTTTTAAAGCTCTGATCTTTCTGTGTAGCTGTTTCTCGGACTTTCTTTAGAGCAATAACTTTATTTTCACCTATAAAAAGGTAAGCATACGTATTTTCAATTATTATTTACTAAATTAAGAAAAATATCTTGTATAATATATTAGCATACATAATTTATTTTATTACAGCAATAAAATTGTTAGTGTTATTTTAAGTGGTGATTTACCACATGCTGGGCGGTGAAAAAAAATTATTAGGAAACACACATACTTGAAGAAAAAATATATTTAATACATATAATGTGTCAATGTGGACTAACACATTGTGTCGGACTAATTGCTCCACAACCTTCTCTAATATTAGAGGAGGCCTGTTCCCAGCAGTGGGATGTATATAAGCCACTTACAACTAAGCATTTTAGCATGTCTTATATAAATGTAAAAACTGCTGACAGACTCAATAAGTAAATAAATACTTTATTTTATTTTATATAACATTATGAACATTGCACCCAGGGGGATACCCTAATGTCCTCTTCCAAGTTATAACTTGAAAATCTGCCAAATTTTTCTCATTCCATTCAGATTTTTCCTTAGCATCGAAATGGGCAAATTTTTACATTTACGTATAATACAAGTAATTATGTTACTCATATTGTTCTGTTGTATCTCAGGGGTAGCACTCTCTTTTAAATTTCATAATACCAATGAAATGTTTAAATGAAGTTATAAATACTGATTTACTACATGTTTAGCGAAGCAAACCATAGTAATATATTTTTATATTTATTTAATTTATATTAATCAATAATATTACATACCAACAATTGCAATCACATTTTCTTTACTTTGGTTAATACTTTGCCGTGAAGCCGCCTCAGATTCAAAATATACAGGATCTGTAACAATGGAATTTATATCCATATAAAATGATGTACCTTTGGAATGCTTGTATGTATAAAATTTTTGTGACATTGTATATTTTTTTTAATCAAATGAAATTAATGTAGTCCGTTCATTAAAGGAGACAGTTTCTTTTTGTATGGAGAATGGGCCCACCACGAATTTTAGTGAACCTCAATGAAATGTATGTTGATTTATTCCTTATAATCTATAGATTACAAAATTAATATTAGTTTTATCGCATCTAACGGGAATTCTGAGAAATTAAAAATTAAAATATGAATATCGCAATAACCTTAAAACAAACTAAAAGCGATTTTTTAGTAGTTTTCACCGATATTATGAGTTAGAATAGTGTATATAGAATAGAATAGCTTAATAATTAATAGTATTAAACAAAGTTGTAGGTACATTCAGCAATTATAGATATTTTAAGATGGATGGAAAATCCTTTTAGCAGTTCCGGCAAAACAGTGCACAGATAACAAACGTGGAGTGGAGACTATTTTTACAGGTATTAATAGATTAGTGAATATACATCACACACACCATTACAGTAATAAAATAAATATGATATAGAGATAAAGCCAAGATGAATAACGGATAATATGTCTATTTATAATATTACCTTTAAATGCTATATAGTAAGAAAGCTGTTTTGAACTGGTTGTATTAGGATAAAACACAAAGTAAAATGCCACTGCATATATTGTTGTAATTATTTCCAAAGCAGTCTATGGTGTAATCTAATAGTGGAACAGACAGACAGGTGCGGTGTCAAGACTTTGTTTTACTATGTTTTGGTTGATTAGTAAAGGTGCAGTGTGTAAACTTTGTTTTAAAATATATTAACTGATTAGTTATCAATACAAACACCATTAAAGCCAAAATGACTAGGTAATATCATGTTTATCTATGTTATTACACACTGATAAATATGAAGTAAGATGTTTTAAACTGGTTGTGTCAAGGATAACAAAAACACATGTATAATTTAATTGTATTTATTTTTGTCAGTCATTATCATTTCAAAAGATATTTTCAAAATAACTTGATAATAACATGAATCAGAAGGATATTATCAATGTTGTGAGATATGATATAAGACTGTTGTATTCAATATCCATATACTTTTGTCTCTGCCCACGAGCAGCTCTGCAAGATTTCAGCCTACAAGACATACACATTTATTCTAAGCGATCCACCTGAAAAAAGTTAATGAATATTGTATAAGACTATATATATACTATACTTCAATGTCAATAAACTACATTTCCATATTTCTGTCAGTATTTTGTTGTCTCTGCCTGTATGTTAAATAAATAAGAAATTATTATAAAATATACACCATTAATCAGCTCCATATGATCAAATACACAAATGGTAGTTATGGATTTACATCAACAATATTTGACTATGCACAAGTTGTCTGATTTCTTATTTTCACTAGTTTCATGTAGGGGAAAAGGATATTATTTTTATATTAATTATCTGACAGTAGATGACAAAATAATATTCCTTCCTGCAGAGTTAACAATACATCAGTCTAAGGATAATAGAAGCGTCTGCTCAACAAGGATATAACAATTACACAACTAAAAATGGCTTAACTAAGTTACAATACTTATGCAAACTGTATATTTGCTTCTAGTACAAGTAATAAGTACTTATTTACACGTAAATATATGTACTATCTATACTGTCTAACTACTATGGCTGGCATAAATTCAGGATTCATGTTTGATGCCATTTGGTATTGTCAAGTTTATGGAGCAACTTGCTGAATACATAAGGTATTTATACCTAAATGCAGTTAAATGAATCGCTCTTCAAAGCCGATGAAGCTACATCAAATAGAGAAATCTTTAAATTCCTCGACCCATAGATTCTAGTTTTCTTATAACATACAGAAAAACTTCATTTATGTATTTATTCTATTATTTAATTTAGATTTTACTAATAACATAAAACTTTAATACTTTGTCACTTTGAACGTACTAATAAGGTTCTAAGACCTGTGTTTGTCATTTTTTTTAGGTAATTCATCATAAATTATAGATCTTATTTAGATTTTCCAAAATTCTAGGTGTAAAAGTAAACTCTTGTATTACATACATACCTTAGAGAGTAATTGTGTTCTGTGATACATACTCTTATATTAATTAACTAAACTCATTAGTTTTCATTTTTCAATTTCGAATGTCATTGGCAATTTTACCATGCGACCACAAAAAAATAAAAAGGAAAAATAGATATTATCCATTATATGTTAAACACTTGTGCATCGATGAGACGATATTTATTTTATTGTCTTGTAAACAAACACGTATAAACTTTTTAGCTATTAATTAATTTTGCTAGTTTGCTACTAAAAATTATTTTAAAGTGTATAACAATTAACTACAGACTTTATTCTTAAAGTAGTGATGCAACTCGAACTCTGTTTTCACTCGATTCAATCGAGTGAATCTGTGTAACTCGGTACTCGAGTGAAAATAAATTTTACTCGAATCCGCTTGCACTCGAGTTACCGAGTCAACTCGCAAACCAATAAAATATAACTACCTATTAAGTTAAGTAATAATAATTATCTTGGATGGAGGAACAAATATAAAAATAATTTGTAACAAACTGACACAACTTCGTTCCGCCAATTCGAGTTGCGTAACTCGAGTACTATTCGAGTTACGTGAATTTCAACTCAAGTTAACTCGAGTGGAGTTTCTTCCGAGTTGGCACATCTCTACTACAATTTTTTTTAATATTACATTATCTGAACCAATGACAAGAACACAAATATCAAAACAACTCTTTTTTTCAGATTTCTTAATTCCGTTTAGATTTTCATAAAATCTTTATGCTATTGACAATAATAAATTGGTATCTTTTTTTTGTATATAATACCATTAAGGGTCGCGAAAATTTCTAGTGGGCCCAAAAACGATTGACTCCATTGTGAACATATTATTGAAATTTATAGTAACTCAATTTTCATATGAACAGTTCATGTGCTAGAATGCTATGTATAACAAGTTAAAATAATAATTTTATCCTCATAATATAGACCTATTAGTATCATATTGATAAACTATAATTAAACTTTGTAAAAAAAATAAAAACTGACTTCAAAAACTAAAAATAATAAAATAATCTCTACATAGTTTAAAAGCTTCTGAAATCGGGAATATAATTCTTCAAAACACTTTGTCCTAGCAAGAACTTCACAAGCTATTAAATTGTATGTAAATTATTCCATGCTGTTTACTTTATTGAAGTCAGTTTTTGCTTTTTCTTTTAAGTTTAATTATGTGACCCTTTTGAGTGGACTAAGTAAGACAAGGACTAAGTAAACAAGATCAAGATAATAACTAAAATGTTGTCTAAATAGCAACAATGAAAACGACATCCTTCATTTTTCCACCCTTAGGGGGAGAATTTTTTCTTCAATTTTAAATGGGACCACCTTTGAGGCTTATTTTATAAAAAAGAATCATCAAAATCAGTTTACAATTGGCTAAGACATCACATAACAATGTTGCAAAAAAAAGCAGTTGAATTTAAGTTATTTGCCATTAGCCGCGTACTGACCAAGCGAGCGGCTTCGCGAGGCAGCCTCGGACATTTGCCGCAGTACGCATGCCACGCGAGGCGGCCTCGGTCTGTAAGTTTTCTAATCCGAGGCTGCCTCGCGCGGCAAGGCCGAGCCACCGTGAGCATCGACGCTCAGTTTAACTTGAAGTCGAATAGAGACCGCGCGTGCGTATAGTTTGCCCGAGACCACCATGAGGCCGCACATTCGGAAAGCTGTCGCTACCACTGCCTTTTTAATAATTCTAAGGCTTGCAAAAAAAAGAAAACAGAAAACTAAACGTTTTTGGATTAAACTCTTATACAAAAATAGATTACAGGCTGGGAACAGATTGTTTGAAGAGTTGTGCTTCGATGAAGAAGAAAAAAATTTCACTCGAATGAGTAAAATCGAATTTGACAATGTGTATTCTCTCATAAACGCCAAAATAAGCAAGATGGACACAAATTTTCGAGAAGCAATATCCGCTAGGGAAAGATTATTAGTGACGTTGAGATTTTTGGGCACAGGAGATTCTTATACCAGTCTACAGTATCTATTTCGTATATCAAAACAAAGTATATCGGTTATAGTTCCTGAGGTCTGTGATGCTATAATTGAAGTGTTAAAGGATTATGTTAAGGTAAAATAAAATTACATATTTTTATTATTTTTTTATTAATCAAATTAGAAATTGGACAAATAATATAAGGAAATTAAACAAACAAATATTTAATGATGAGTAGCTGGAGAAGGAGGAGGGGGAGGCATCGAAATTGGTGAGATAGGAGGCATCGGTGAGGCAGCTGGCATCGGTGAGGTAGGAGGCATCGGCGAGGCAAGAGGCATCGGTGAAGTAGGAGGCATCGATGAGGCAGGAGGCATCGATGAGGTAGGAGGCATCGGTGAGGTAGGAGGCATGGGCGAGGCAAGAGGCATCGGTGAAGTAGGAGGCATCGATGAGGCAGGAGGCATCGATGAGGTAGGAGGCATCGGTGAGGTAGGAGGCATGGGCGAGGCAAGAGGCATCGGTGAAGTAGGAGGCATCGATGAGGCAGGAGGCATCGATGTGGCAGGAGGCATCGGTGAAGCCTCCTGGTGAAAGCATCGGTGAGGTAGGAGGCATCAGTGAGGTAGAAGGCATTGGTGAGGCAGCAGGCATCGAATATGTAGATGGCGTCGATGAGGAAGAGGGATGAGACATATATCTTAAATTGTCGTGTTCACCATATGATTGAGTATAATAACCATAACCACTGTATGCTCCCATGTCTGCATCAAAGATAATTTTATTTATTGCATTTTTTACGTATGCTAATGTAATTTTATCATATTTTCTCAACTCATTTCCTATATATTGGCCATACACATTATAGGGATCATTTTTTTTCGATATATTATCGCTTGCACACTGTTGTAAAAGTGTTAATGCTTCAGATAAAGCGTTATCAGTAAGATCATCACTTTCGTTCATTTTGGATCTCTTTTTAGGTCTAGTTGACTTTTGTTTAGGTCCTTCCGTTATCGTCGAGTTTGAAGTTTCATTTCTTTCTTCGTTATGACCGTCATCATTTCGAGTATTATCCAGACTTGCATTCTGTAAAGATAGAAATTAATTTTAATTTTATTTACAGATACCATCATCCGAAGAAGAGTGGCTTACCATAGCGAAAGAGTTTGAGAGCAAATGGAATTTCCCACATGTCATAGGAGCAATGGATGGGAAGCATGTTATATTACAGTCGCCGATAAATAGTGGCAATGATTATGACTGTTACAAAATGTTTCCAAGTATAGTGCTGTTTGCTTTAGTTGACGCTAACTATAAATTTCTGTACGTAGACGTTGGCAGCAAGGGACGTACGAGGGGTGATCCAAAAGTAATGATAATCGGTTACTTCAGGTCCGCATAAAAATCCAAAAAAAATATTTTTTGCTTGCTTATATACTCACTACGTCAGCCTAAAAAAATCATATAAATAGATCACGATTTCCGGGAGATACATTCATTTGAATACGAACTGTCAAAGAGATAACATCAATATGGAGAAAAACGAAATTAGAGCTGTCATCAAGTACCTGTGTTTGAAAAAAATGTCTTCAAAAGACATACACAGTGACTTAGTGGAAACATTGGGGGACTCTGCTCCTCCATATTCTACAGTTGCACGCTGGGCCAAGGAGTTTAAACTGGGCAGAACATCCACCGAAGATGAACATCGCGAAGGACGCGCATCCACGTCCCTCACTGAAGACAACGTGAAAAAAGTCGAAGATGTTGTGCTGGCAGATCGAAGAGTGACCATCAGGCATGTAGCTGAGGTCACAGGGATCTCATATGGCAGCGTTCAAAGAATCCTTGCTAACGAGTTGCATATGAAAAGGTCTCTGCGCGTTGGGTACCCAGAATGTTAACCGACGAGCAAAAGAAAATCGAGTTGACATTTCGAGGTCAATCTCGAAAAGTTCCAAGCAGATCAAGAAAATTTTTTGTTCCGTTTTGTGACTATGGACGAGACCTGGATCCACCATTTTGATCCTGAAACGAAACAACAATCGATGACTTGGAAGCGAGCCTCCTCACCGACGCCAAAGAAATTCAAAGTTTCAAGTTCGGCGGGAAAGGTTATGGCATCTGTTTTTTGGGACGCTCAAGGCATAATTATGGTGGAATATTTGGAAAAGGGAGCCACTATTACGGGCTCTTACTACGCAGACCAAATAAGAAGATTACGGAGGCCATTAGGAAAAAGACGCGGCAAACTGCGAGCCGGAGTGCTGTTTCACCAAGACAACGCATCGGCTCACAAAAGCCGCATTGCGATGGCTGCCATTCAAGAAAACGGGATTCGAACTGCTCGAACACCCTCCCTATTCGCCAGATCTAGCTCCTAGTGATTTCTACCTCTTTCCTCGGCTCAAGGAACGCCTCCGAGGCAAGAAATTCGAAGACGATAGCGAAGTAATGGCCGCTGTTGAAGCGTTTTGGGAGGGTCAAGACAAAGAATTTTTTTCAAAGGGAATCCTGGTTTTAGAAAAAAGATGGACTAAATGTATTGATTTGTTAGGAGACTATGTAGAAAAATAAATTATTATTTTAACTTTAATTACCGTGTTTTATTTTCATTATCATTACTTTTGGATCACCCCTCGTATATCAGATGGCGGTGTGTTTAAAAATACCAATTTATATAAAAAAGTCGAAAAGAAGGAATTGAACATTCCTCCGCCAGAAATATTACAAATACCGTATAAAATTGCAGTGCCCTATTTTATTCTAGGCGATAAAGCTTTTGCTCTCAATGATTACACATTGAAACCTTATGAAGGTACTCCAGAAAGAGGTTCAATGGAAAGGATTTTCAATTACAGGCTGTCCAGAGCAAGAAGAGTTGTGGAGAATGCCTTTGGCATTTTAAGCTCCGTTTTTAGAGTACTGAGGAAGCCGCTACTATTAGAACCAGAAAAAGCTACGAAAGTCGTATTGACTACCATATGCTTATATAACTACTTGCGTAGAGATCAAGCTTCCTCACAAAGGTTCACTCCCCCAGGATTATTCGATGCCGAAGTTGAAGGGACAGTAATGCCCGGCCGATGGCGACAGGATACAGAAATGTCATCAATGCTATCTATTCAAGCCATACCACGGCGAGGATCAACAAATATAAAAGAAATACGTTCACATTTAGGGAGACATTTCATAACAAACGGAGCAATTTCTTGGCAGAATAATTATCAGTAAATAATAGGTACTCACTTCTTCACCTAAAGTATCCTGTGTATTTCCTGGGTGATTTCTATCTCCCAGAAAACTGAAGGCTTCATAGGCATACCAATTCTAAACATATATTTCACCACGACCTGCAGTATAAAATAAAAAAAATAATATTAGAAATTATATAAAAACCGGTGTAACTTTGGATATAATAAAATGAATGTTGTTAACCCTAATCATAAACATTAAATAATAAATACTTGATCCTGTGATTCGGCTTTTTTTTTCTCTCGACTTTTCCCTCCTGTAAGACCCTAGTAAAGAGTCCATTTTTTTCTTTAATTCAGCTATTGGAAGGTTCATCTCCTGGCTTATTTTTCTCCATGCATCTTCCCTTAGTCCTCTATTTGTGTAATCAGGACATTGCGCATCCCAAAGTCGTCTATATTCACCATATAGTTGTATTAATTTAAGACACTGTTCTTTATCCATGACGCACAACTAACACGCAACGAATAAGCGAGGCAAAACACTACCGTCTTGAGTGAGCGCGGCAAACGTACTGAGGCGCCTTTGAGCATCGACAAAAACCGACAACGCTCGGCTCGGGCCGCGGCACGCTCGGGCGAGGCAGCGCGTGCGTTTGCCTCGGGCGAGGCACGTCTTGACCGACCGAGGATTTGCCTCGCGAGGCTGCCTCGCCCGAGCGTGCCGCGGCCCGAGCCGAGCGTTGTCGGTTTTTGGCTGCTCGCTCAATCAGTACGCGGCTTACAGTCTTACTAATAAAAATATTTAAAACATCTGTTTAACAACTGTGTACTTATACATTGTTTAAGCTATGAACAAGAGTTACACACGCCCTTTACCAATAACAGATGTATAAGCGTTGTATAGTTATAAACTCGCTAAAACAAAAACCATTGGCAACATTCATCACAAACGTTTTGAAACTAAATTGTCAAATTGTAAAAACATTTTGAAAACACATTAACAGCTTATTAATTCTCTTTTTGTAATTAATAACACATAAATTTAGCCCAAAATATTGTTAAATTGAATTTAGAAATAATCTTATGTTTTTATGCGATAAAAACTAAACATTATTTTGACAAAGCCATATTTATCATCGTAACAAGTTTATGAATGTATCTTTCAGACAGTTTGCACTTTGCAATTCAATCGTCAATTTGTTGTTTGGATTTTATAATTCGTTAGTAGCTACTATAGTTTTAAAAACATCGCTATAATTGTGTAATAATGGCTAATAGTAATGGAAACTTTGTCAAAAGAAAACGGTCTGCAAGTTGGGATGCATTAGAAAAGATAAGATAGAATTTTACTAGAAAATACATTTGCAACTACTAATTCCCAATATGTTCACAATTTGTAATCGAATTTTGTATATTATCTTTCAGAGTTTATTAAAAAGTTGTATGAAGGAGTTTGTATCCATAATAGAAAATAAAAACACGGATACAAATACTAATAAAAGTAAGACCATTGCTTGGCAAATAGTGATGAAAAGGTTTGTAAAATACCATGTTTTATGAATTATGTTTCACGTTTCTTGTATGCAAATTGTGATTGAGACATTTTTAGTTTTAGTGAATAGAATAGCCGGGTAAGAGAATTAGCTGAAGTAAAGCAACAGTGGCGCACTATGAAACTTGATGCAAAAAAAAACATGTCACAAGTAAAGACTATATAATCTATCAGATGTACTGGTGGAGGGCCAAAACCTCTTAGCCCAGACCCGGAAACCATTGACATTTTGAGCATGATTCCACAGGAATTTGAGACGAATTCCAATGTCTTCGACAGTGACAGCATTACAGTGAGCGCATACTATATTTTTGTAATTATTTTGTCTTAGCACTAACACAATGCTAAGTATCAGAATGAGTATGTTGTCTTATGATTATAACATCAATGTGGGATATTCCATTTTATTTTAGAATCCAGAGATTCAAAGCCAGGAGCAGTCGTTTGAGAATACAATAACACAAGAGTATGTTATCACTCCAGCAGATAATAATGAGAATGTGCAAGAAGTTTGTTAATTTAAATTTGTTGATTGAATTTACTTTGATTAATATCTTTTGAATTCCGAATGACTTTTATTAATATTTCAGAATATTTCACCACTACCTTTTAATATGCAAACCGAAATAAATAGAAGAACAAAACGGAAACTAACATTCAATGATGTGAATGATAATAAACACACAGCCAAACGTGAGGTAAAATGAAATTTAATTAAATTTTAATAAAAAGTTTAATTTAAGTATAACAAAATAATGGGATTAGTGATTTGTTATTGATAATAACATATTTATTTCAGGAAAGAGACTTAACCAGAGAGCGCAATCATGTTCTTGTCAGTTGCATAAAGGAGGAACATGATTTAAAAATATGATAGAAGCTCATAGTTTTATTAAAGAGGAACACAACATAAAAATCCAAGAAATATTATTGGAAAAGAAGAAACG